>VCJJ01000521.1:0-13471 GCA_024139415.1 Backusella tarrabulga | reverse complement strand
TATTAACGCCGAACAAATAACCTTAAAAACAAAAAAAAAAAGGTACAGTGACAACATCAGCACCAACTAACTGGAACAATAGCTTCCAACAACCTAGACACTACATCACACACAACAGCAATAGCCTGCTGCATTCTCAATTCATCCATGGGCCTGAAAGAGACGCCTTTGAACAGGCATTTGAGCAAGTGCCTCAGGTCAACTGGGAGCAGGAATTTGACTCAGCCGCACAAGAAACCACCGATTGGGCAAGTGAATTCAAGACAGAGAAGGAACAAGATATGACTGCCACCAACGACAAGGATGCGCTAGCAAAAACAGCCGCCATGCTCCTTGATTCAGTAAACGTTGAATCCAACCCTAAATTCAAAAACTCACAGTTTATGCACCTGATGCGTCGATTGCGTGATAGCGAGGTGACGGTGGAAGGTGACAAAATGGTAGAAACTGCAAAGACCGCCAGCGGTGATTGGTCAGCGGAATTTGAAACGTCGCCAGCAGCAGCAACAACCAAGTTCAAATCTTGGACAAATGAATTCAACTATGAACAAAACCAGCATCAGCAACCGGGCGATTGGGCATCCGAGTTTAGCAAGACAGCAAATGTATCAAATCATCAAGACCTGTTTAGGAAAACAAACGAGATGGAGGATTGGGTGCAGCAATACAACAAGAACCTTGAACAATTGACAAACACCAAGGAGGACACAACGGATTGGCTGAGTCAATCAAATAACTATCGTGCAACAGACCCTGCTTACGATACATATCACTTTTCGCTTAATAATCCATATCTTATCAACCCACAAGCCATCGATGGCGAGCAGCATACATTGCTGTCTGACTCCATCATGGCGCTCGAGGCGAAAGCACAACTCCAAACTTCCGATGCAAACGCATGGAAAACGCTCGGCCTAAAGCAGCAGGAAAATGAACGCGATGTTGCTGCCATTGCTGCACTTCGTCAGGCCATGAAAATTAACCCCGGTTTGTTGGATGGCTGGATTGCGCTTGCAGTGAGCTATACAAACGAGAATTGCCGCGCAGATGCGTTTGATGCGTTGGAGCAGTGGCTTGCAAACCACCCCAACTATAATCATTTACAGCTCGAGCATACAGATGATCGCCATCAGGACCTTATCAGTGTGTTTTTGGAGGCGGCTAGAAGCCTGCCTGGCGCAGAGATGGATCCAGAGGTACAGATTGGTCTGGGCATTCTGTTTAATGTGTCGGGTGATTATGACAAGGCAATTGATTGTTTTAAGGCTGCATTGAGCAGTAAGCCGCAGGTAAGAAAATGATTTATATAGAACTGGATGTTGGTCACAAAACATGCAATTTATACATAGGATTATTTGCTGTGGAATAAGCTTGGTGCTACCATTGCCAACTCTGGAGACTCGGAAGATGCAGTTGAGGCCTATTTTAATGCATTGGTCATCAATCCTGCGTATGTACGTGCACGCTACAATGTTGCCATCAGTTGCATTAATATGGAACAGCACAATGAAGCTGCAGAGCATCTCCTTACCGCTCTGGCGCTTCAGCAGTCAAATGATGGTGGTGTCTCGCTTATGATGGGTGAAAATTCAATGAATACGCCGGGCGGAATGAGTGATAGCATATGGGGAACACTTGGCATGTTGATGAGAAGGTAAGAAGAGATTTATTTATCTTGTGTCTCCATCATGGTTTGTCTCATATACAACATATAGTATGAATCGTGAAGACTTGGCAATTCAATGTGATAAGCGCAATTTGGATTCCTTTCGTGCAGAATTCAACTTTTAGCCATGTATTTGAACCAGATGAACCGGATTTCACTGTGCCCACATCATCGTCATTATCATCATCACCACCACCACCACCACCGCCAGCAGCAGCAGCAGCAACGCCATTATCATCATTACCATCAGAAGCAGACGGAAAAGAGCAAGTCCAACCAAGTTATATTTGGAAGCCACCAATGACTTGGTGTGTGTTTCCCAATGAGTTTATTTAAATAAACTTGGTGTTTCTTCACCAATGCTTGACTTTTTTCTTTTCTTTTTTTTTTTGTATTGAATTCACCAATGCTTGACGTTTATTTTCCAGTGTGTATTTATGATGAACCATAACATGGATAAAAATGTGTTTTTAATTTTACCAAAATAGGAATATGCTTTTTTATTTTTTTTTTGAATTTAAATGCTGCTCAGTAAGTTCAAAGTGTGCATGGATTCACTCTATCCTTTTTCGTCTTGATAAATAAATAGTTAAAAAAACAGACATTTCCTGGTAAATTATCATGTTAGGAAGAAATATCAGGCTGAATGCATTTTTCATTTTTGGTTGTTGCAAAAGTTATTTTTGTTTGTGTTCATCAACAAACTTAATCTTGATTTTTTTCAGATTGAAAAAGATGACACTTCAAACAATGAGCATCCTTATTACACTTGATCTCTATTTATCTCTTTTATTTTGATGTTCTTATTGGAATTACAATTCATTCGATGCTATAATGAATAGCTTTTCATCCAATTGGTGGATGACGGTGTATTTGTTGCCGGTCTTCCATATGAAAGAGATATGAAAACAGCATTTTAAAAAATAGAATGGATTGCTATACATGATCAAAGGGGCTATAAAAGGATATATTTTTCTTCAACATCTTTTAATTCTGTCTTGTCCATTCTTTTTTTCTTTTCTTTTCTCTGACTGAGAAACAAAAAGGTTTTTGTTGAGTTAATTTAATCTCAGTTTTAATATACGTTAAAAAAAGGCTGAGGAAGATGATAGTAAACAAGTGTAAAGATAGGCGTACAATGACAAAGACAGAGACCAAGACAACCAAAAAAGGAGAGTTTTATTTTATCTTTTACAGGATATTATTAAAGGAGACTCGAATCGATCGACAAAAGCAATTGTGCTATTGAGCCAAATGATAAAATCACGAGCTTTACATAAGCGTAAAGATCTACGATGATGTTCAAAGAATAGCTGTACAACTATAGTAATCAATAAACTGAGTGTGCTGCCAGGCATGCCGAACTTTTTAGATGTATAGATAAATAAACATTTTGAAAATCTCAATTAAAGGGGCTTTTAATTTGTAATAAATAAAATACTTGTTCTTCTTGTTGCTTTTCTCACTTTTCCTTCTCACTTTCCTTTTTTTCTTTTCTTTTCTTTTCTTTTCTTTTTTTTTTTACCCCAAAAACCGTTATATTATCAACGACAAAAACACGTAAAATAGGAAAAATACAATGTCTAACTTTGAGGTTAGTATAGATAGACCATTTGGTGTTTATCTCTATGATTACTTTGCTACTGCATATCAGTTGGTTGTTGGAAAGTCTCCCGATGAATTTGCTTTTGTACAGGGAAAAACACCACTTTCAACCTTACCTGAAGGTAAATGAAACATATATATATATAAATACCGAGCCAGCAAGAAACTGATAAAGCATCATAGTCTTGATCGGCTGCGTTACCTATTTCACTGTTATCTTTGGCGGTCGTTTCTTAATGAACAGCGTGAGCAAGCCTTTGCCCTGCAAATTTGCATTCCAAATCCACAACATTTTACTTACCCTCGTTTCTGGTGCATTACTTGCATTGCTCTTTGAGCAGCTCTTCCCTCAGCTCTATCGTCATGGCTTTTACTATACCATCTGTTCTGTAGACGCATGGACCCAAAAACATGAATTGCTGTACTATCTCAACTATCTTGTGAAATGGTGGGAATTGGTCGACACCGTCTTTTTGGTCATCAAGAAGAAGAAGCTGGGTAATGTATTTTGAAAAAAGATGAGGGAAAAAATGGTAGAAAAAAAAAAGGGAAAAAGGAGAAAAAAGGGAAGGGGTGTGTATATGTGTGTGGCGTCATATAACTGGTGCAAGAAGTGTATCTGCTTTGAAAAAAAGACTAATATGTAATTTTAAAGAATTCTTGCACTACTTTCATCACAGTATGACAATGGCATTGTGTTATACTCAATTGGTTGGTAGGACAACAGTGGTAAGTTGTGTAATGGTGGATAAACAAACAAAAAGTAAACATGGTTATTACATACATAGTCTTGGGTGCCCATTATCCTCAACCTGACTGTTCACGTATTGATGTACTATTACTATTTCCGCACATCCACCGGCGCCAAGATCTGGTGGAAGAAGTACCTCACCACTATGCAAATCATCCAATTCATCATTGATCTGGGCATCATCTACTCAGTCACCTATTCATATTACGCATGGACTTATGCCGACTACTTGCCCAACTTTGGCACCTGCGCAGGCACCGAGAGTGCTGCTGTCTTTGGCTGTGCCATCCTTACCTCTTATTTATTCTTATTTATTAATTTCTATAGAATTACATACAATCAGAACAAGAAGTTGAAGAAGAATTAGAGCAATTGGAAGAAAAAATAGAGAAAAAAAAAGTATATTTTGTTATTATGGTTTGTTTGTTTGTTCGTTTGTTTGTTTGCTTGTTCGTTTGTTTGCTTGTTCTTAATACATTATTATTGTTATCATTACACTAAAAGAAAGGAAGGGTTCATTATCACTGTGTGTTTGTTGTCTATGAAGACGGGATGTTATTCCTTTTTATAAAGATGTGATGCTTTTATGAATGCCAAAATGGCATCATGCACCATATCAGAGTGCTCAGCATCCATCCTCACCTTTGTGCTTGAGATGGCAGCAGTGGCAGGGTGAAGCTCAATTTGTTTCACTCTTTCACTTCCAAACATCTCCAGCGTCCTTTTCCAAAACAATGCCTTGTCATCGTCGTGGGGTCGATCGGCGCATATCAAGTAGCACTGCTCAAAGAAGGGCTCCAGTGCTTCCTTGACCGACATGGGTGCATAGTACTTGGGGTCCATGAATCGAATCATGGTATCGTACCCCACAATAAAATGGAGCTCCAAACCCTTGGTCTTTTCATTTGCATTGCTTTTATTGTCAAACCAACGGCTAATATGCATCGCCTTATCAATGAACTTGCCATGTCGGGTAAGCCCAATCGCTGCTGGCTGATCCAAGGAGGCTGCAAGCAGCTCCATCATCTGCACACGCTGCGCAACTGACGCGCCCGAGAGCTTCTTGTCTGCATTGTTTGTAGAGAACAGCAGCAACGTGGCGTCGAAAAACTCGGGGGGGTACGGGCCAATGGCGGCATTCACAAGTTGGGCATGTGCTTTTGTAGGCGGATTGAACGAAGAATCCAAGATGAGCATGCGGCAGACATTTGTATTTCGAATCACTGGCCAATTGTCAAGGTTGCTATTATCTTGAGGGACAATGCAAAAGTCGAGCTCGGAGGATGTGTCAATCAGGTTGGTGAGGGCATCTTTACGTGATAAAACAGAGGAAACGAGACTTGACATGTTTTAAATACGGCGCAGAAGATAAACAAGTAAAGGAAATAGGCGGGGATGAAATATAATAAAGGGATATTTATTGTATATCATGTGAACAATGTGCATAAGACTAGTTGAAATACGAAAAAAGAACATCTTTAATTGATACTGGGTAAACTTCTAAATTGATATCGACTCTTTTCTCATTAAAGTATTTGTAAATGAAAAAATACTTTATTATTTTTAGTAAAAGGTAAATAACACGTAAAAGAAGCGAAGGAGGTAAAAATATTAAGAAAAAGGGATCTAACGCATATCACGTAAATGGACATCTTGAACAGGGTTCAAGTGAACCTGGGAATGATTTTCGCTACTTTCATTAAACATGTGAGAGAATCCGTTCTGAGGCTTCTCGGAACTATCGAAGAAGGGGTTGACCTTGTTATCGACTTGACTAACACCACCATTGTCCAAGGAACGGAACACCTCATCATCGACATAGTATGCCTTGAAGAGCAATTCAAGTACTTGCATACGCTCCTCCACACGTGCGACACGCTGTGCCTCGCTCTCATATCCTTCAAAGTTATTCACACTGAAACGATGATGGACGGGGTGCACGAGAGGAATACCAGAGTCGCTCGTCTTGAATTTACTTTGGAGACCTTCCAAAAGCGATTGGCGAAGACCACCCACAGACCAACGATGGACGACGCCCCAAGGCTATAAAAATAATATTTAGGGTTAGTTATTCTGCTTATATATGTATATTTTTCTCCATAGTTTTCTCAAGCACTTACACTTCTTGGTCTGAAACCGAAAAGCCATGTTTGGGCGGCAACGAGGAGACCAAAGATACCACCAACAAAACCAAGGGCATTTACCAAGGTGTACATCTTGACTTCACGGTCAATGAGCTGTTCAAAGTTATTGGGGAAGATGGCGACGAGACCTAAGTCGGCATGGCCAGAAGCATAGTTGGGATTGGGTGACTCGGAACGGAAATAACTTTCAATCTCAGGGGTATGGTTGTAGATGGGAAGGAAACCAACATAGTTCCATCCAACTGGCTGGAGGTAGCGGTGATCAACAATATCGTAACTGAGAGCGCTGTAGGTGAAGGGCTCGATGGTATAGACATTGGTGGCCTGGATATCGTTACGTTCAGAGGTTTCCCAGTTGAGCACATCGGCTTCGCTCAACAAACTGGTGGTATCATCATTGATGCCATAGATTTGCTGGTTAGGATCCATGGCCTTGGGGTAGACAGAGACATGCACGCGGGCATTGGTCGAGGCCTGGTCACCAAACATGGTGAAGAGCAAGCGGGAGCCATTGTTGGCACCAGAGGTGGAAGTCATTTGGAAATCTTTGGGTGCGCGGAAAAGGAAGCAGTTGACATTGCCCAAGTTATCGGCATAAGTGGGGGTGAACTTGCTCATGTCGAGTGTTTCGACATACTGTGTGCATGAGTAACCGTTATCGGTCTGGCAATTGACGCCAGGGGCACCGTTATCGCCATTCACAACTTGGCTAGACTGAGCTGGGAAACCATCAAAGCAGAAACGAACATCGGGAACCTGTACGGTGGCAGAAGATGTTTCAATGCGTTGGGTGACGTTGGGACTGTCAATGGCTTGCTTGATAACAAACACAAGGAACATGGCAAACAGGAATAAAAAGAAGACTTGGGAGACGATACGAGAGGTTTCAGCCCAAACAGGTTCACCGGTACGAGGCTTCCAGATATCGTTGTGGATACGAGTGACGAGCCAGCGGACATAGGATTGGAATTTCCAGAGGAGGAAGAGGATAACCAAGAGAAGAACGACACCGGCAACAGTGACACCGGCAATAAGACCCTTGCTAACACCATTGCTGGAGCTGGAGTTGTTTTGTCCGAATTGTTGCAACCACGAGTTGGAGGAGAGATCAAAGACATTGATATCGTTATAGTATGAGTTGGAAGAAGAACCTATAGATAGAGACAAGAGTTTTGTTAGTAAATCAAGGATGACAGTGTTGACCTGATGCTTATATTTTATATTTACCAAAAGCAGCAGTGACGTGTTGACCATCCAAAATGGCAGCAGAAGCAAATGAACGACGAGAAGGAGGAATACCGCTTATGGTAGGAATACTCCAGGTCCAAGTCTTTGTATCCAAGATGGCAATGGCATTTGTGTATTGTCTATTTCTTTGAATGGAACCATCATCACCTAAAGATATATGGTATTATGAGTGAGATGCATTCTTTTTTTTTTCGAAAAAATAAAAACGTACCACCAAAAATAATAATTTTGTCATCCGAAGCTTAAATATAAAAAAGGATTAAAATTCCGTTTATATACATATATTGTAAAAAAGTGACTTACTGACAACAGCGCTATGGTCAGAACGAGCACTAGGATAGGAACCCTGGGCAGTGGCAGTAAGGTCTATCATATCCCACTTGTTTGAAGAAGGAGTATAAACCCATGTATTGTTCATTCTAGCAAGGACATTTCCTGCGTTGGTACTGGCAACAACACCACCAATGACGACAAGTCTTCCATCACTATTTTTTTTGGGAAGTACAAAATATATTGAATATAAATTATATAAAAATAAAAATTCCAGATCAAACATGTATTTTTTTTTCTTACCTCAGTAAAGAAGCAGTATGACCATAGCGACCTACATTAGGTGAGTTCAAAGTGGTGACCTTAAAGGTGGAGTCCAAAACACGGAAATCCTTAAATATAGCACCAAGACCAGGAAGGGCACCACCAAATACATATGTCTGTTGTGTCTTTGCATTATAAGTAGCCGAGAAGGACTCTCTGTTGAACAAAATGGAGGAGTCGCTTTGGTTTACATTATCAGTGTTACTGGCATTGGCGGTCCAGGTCTGGCTTTCGTAGTTGTAGACATAGATCTGGAGAGTTTTGATGGCAGCGGTGGTATCGTTGGTGGTACCACCAAGAAGCACAAGGTTTTCGTTATCGGCGGTGGTATAGGCCTGGCCATAAATTGTACCTGGGGGTGGGTTGTTTTGCTTGACAATCTCCCAGGTGTATGAATCGCTGGTCTGTGTCAATTTATAAAGATCGTTGGTATATGTTGTTGTTGCGTTTTCGCCACCAAATAAATAAAGCGAATTGTTGCGTTGTGCTGATGACATGCCGCCCTTAAAAGGGAGCGAGTTCATGAAATTGGGCACGTAAAAGTAACCATGAACGGTGGTGATGTAGGTCACCAATGCTACAAGGTAATAAAAAATGGAATTCTTCATTTCCTTATCTAAATATATTTAGTTGATCTACAATATAATTCCAATTATCGTTCGTTTGATTGTATTTTTTCTTTCTTTTTTTTTGCTGTCGACGTCGTCGTTGTTGCTGTAAAATGTATAATTCTTGTATTATAAAAGAAGTATAATTATTTAGAAAAACAAAGAAAAACAAAAAAAGAAAAAGAGAGAGGGAGAGAAAAAGAAAGGAAAAAAGAATGAAAGGACGGGGAAAGAAAGGGAGAGGTAAAGAGTAATGGTTTAAAAAAAGGAAGGAAGAAGAAGAAGAGAAAAGATGAAAAATAAAACATAATAAATTAAATATAATAATAATAATAATAATAAGGTAAGTGATAGGAGTGTGAGCAGGAAGGAACTGGGTAACCTCAAGTGTGAGTTTAACTGCCACAAAGGAAAATAAGGAGGTGGGACATGCTGAAAAAAACTTTAAGTGGAGATTCAATAAACACAATGATAATGCTGTATGGATATTACTATTGCTTTTTTTTTTGCTGCTACTATTATATTTGATGGAGGGAATTGCTATATGCAACATTGCGGACGAAGGAGAGGGAGATATATAATCCCATATATATAAATACATATTAGAATATATGTTGATATATATGTTGATATATATGTATATATATATATATATATATAACTTATACACTCTCTTGCCGTTACTATTTAAAATAATAATAATCATAACAATGTAATATAAATCATCCAAAGACACGGTTTATTTTTAATCAAGTGTGAATACATTCAAACGCAGATGACAGAAATAGACTCCTTTACACGTGCTGAAACTTCTTTTTATAAAAATTACCACAACTTGTACTTTTTGTCAAACCATTTACTTTTTGTGCTACGGGCCATATGCAACACACATATTTTATTTTTCTCTTTTCTGATGAGAATATGAAGCACAAAATAAATAATACTTTTTTGTAAATATTTGTTGTTATTCATGAATTCATATATTGTATATTTTGTATTATAAACAGCGGTAAATTTGTTTCGAGCAACGTCAAAATTATTTTCTGGATTAAGTGTATGATTTGCGTTTATTGGCATTCCAGATTTTGTGAAATTTAGCAGTTTAGCTTTGAAAACAAGCCTTTACTTATCACATTGGTAATAATAAAGACTTTATTGAAGGATATAATATACTGTATTGATCACAGCAAGTACGACAAACATTAGTTTAAAGAGGTTAACGCCATGTTAGAGAAAGTAATAGCTTTACCTTGAGAACCTATCTTTTGGTATGTAATAATAACATGAAGAATATAGATTAACCATTCGTTTTCATTTATTCACTTTCGCACTTTCATTATGCCATCTTATCATCTGCACACATTTATGCTATTTATCAAAAGCAGAGATCAATGTACATCACTTTTTCTCACTTACTATTCAATATATTGTTTTTTTTTATCATCGGCATGAATGTAACATTTGATAGTTTGTAACACACTTTTTACAAAACTGAACTGAAATGAACTCATATAATTAATGAAATAATAAAACTTTTGTCTAGATCGTGTTCAGACCTTATAGACACTAATATACTGTATAGTCACCTCGAACATTAGCCTGAACTATATAACTTTGAATTTCCATCGTAAAATTGGTTTTGTCTTTAAAGAACATTAACGCAAAGCTGCTACATTTGTAGCATTTTAGGTCTTTTAAGTATTTCAAGGCGTATAACTTGACCTTAAATATACAAGTCGGATAAATTATATTGACGACGAAACAATGGAAAACTGGCAGTGCTGCTGCATTGAATTCTATGCTTGGTGTCCTTAATCATTCAGCTCGGTGGATGTTCAAAACTAGATATCACACCAAGTAGTGGTGTATTTTTTATTGGTGTATATTGACACTGACTTTTTAGTACTAATACCATTATAGTAGGCCACTTTTGTAATTGTTTTATCTATGAAATAGTTATTTACTTTATTATAGTAACATAATAAAACAATGTGAATATATACAAGCAACCAAACAAAGGGCTGGCATTTATGATTTTTTTGTGAATTTACTAGCAATCTTCTCTAGAAAGCCCTCAACCTTATCAGCTATCGTAGGTTCGTGACCAGCCTGTGCTTGATTAGCTGGAATGTCATGAACATTGTCAGCCTGAGCCTGGGTACCATCTTGATTTCCTTGGTTCCAATTTGCTTGCTGCTGCTGTGGTTGATCTTGTTGTTGATTCCAGTCAGACTGTTGCTGCTGCTGCATGTCAATGTTTTGATGTTGGTATTGATCAGACATTGTTTACGTTTAAATTAGTTGTAAGATATTTATATTTATTATTATTATTATTATTATTATTGTGAAGATCAGAAAGAGAGGAACACACACACTCTCTTTTTTATATACAAATCAAAGATATGAAACCCAAGGGTGTATGATGCATAGTAATATCATGCAAATCACTCTCTTGTGACATGGCGAAACATGGTACTATTTAGGTTACCAACGCCAGTCTTAGATTACACCTTTTTAATAACGGGTGGTCTAAACGTACATATGAGGTCCACATGCTTCATACACATCCATATACATTTCGTATATCATTGAAGTATGTAATTCACATGTGTAGAAATATATATGATAGTTAAAGATAAATATACAAGGCTTTTGTTGCTTGATGTACCAAGATGGCAAACTGAAACTTTACTATTTTTTTTTCTATTACCAATAATGAAAAAGCTTTTTGGCCCGATCCAATGCGCCAGATCAGACTTTTATTGCCCTCATCTTATAAAACTGTTGGCTTTACTGAAAATGTTGAGAAAAAACTAAATCAACCTTATGTTTGATAACAAATGACCAAGTAAAAAATATTGTGCATATCCATGAAACATGATGCAACAAACTGTACCTACTGGAGCGAGATTTTTTGGAAAATAAAAAGGTGCGTTTTTTGTTTTTAATAGTTATAACAAGAGATATAAACAACCTTTTCTTTTGCCATCGTGAGAAATAACACAGGTACTTTTTCTTGTGGTAAATAAATAAAACAATGAAACTTTATTGTTATATAATATACATTTGACTCTTTTGTATGTATTAATAAAATGCCATACAAGTGTGCTCATTTTGTATCAGCCAATGGTCCATCATTACTATTGAGTGCATGTAAAGATATCCAATCTGTTGCTGAAGTCTATTTGTGATACAGAAATGCTGTATGAGAAAATGCAAACTAAATACAACCTCCGCACAAAACACTTCTCTTTCTCACACTTATCATTCACCAGCCAAGCAATAGCAAACCATGAAAATCGGTAAACAATACTATTATTACTATTATTATTATCATTGTCATTGTTATTGTTATTGTCATTGCCATTGTCATGAACTAATAGCATACATGTTAGCCTGCTGTCAATTCAATCCAGTGCTCTTTAATGTAGAGCATAACATGAAACAGGCAACTGATCTATTGAAAGAGTAAAGACTTTTTTAAATGAATGAATAAATAAATACATTCTTATTCTTATTGCTCATCTTGTTATAAAAAAGCAATTAGTTATAAACAAGGAGACATTGAAGTTCTAGTCTTACCCGAGATGGCTTTTACAGGTATTTAATATAGAACAAGTGAATATAAGCAAGCTTTTAACATTATAATAATATACAATATCAAGGCTATGCTTTTGAGAGTTTAGAGGAAATCACACCGTATCTTGAAGACGAAGAAACAGGGCCGTCTGTTCTGTGGGCCAAAGAACAAGGTACACAAAGAACTTATTGTAGCATGTATCCGTTCTCATTGTTCTATATATAACAATAAGCCAAGCGACTACAGTGTTTTGTTGTGGTTGGCTATCCACAAAGGACCCAGACTTGCAATTACAACAGTATCTGCTTTGTCAATCCAGAAGGCAGACTAGTCAAAACATACCAAAAAGCTTATTTATACGAGACGGATGAAACATGGGCCGAAGAAGGGCCTGGATTTGCATCATTCCATGTCCAGGGCTTAGGCAAGGTAAATTAAGGGGGAAAAAGGGGAATCAAACAAAGAAACAATAATTGCAATAGCAATAGCAATAGCAATAAGAATAGCAATAGCAATAGCAATAGCAATAGCAATAGCAATAAGAATAGCAATAGCAATAAGAATAACAATAATAATAACAATAGCAATAACAATAAACAATAAACAATAATAGGTTGGACTTGGTATTTGCATGGATTTGAACCCTTATCAATTTCAAGCTAGTTTCTACGAGTATGAATTTGCCAATTATCACTTACAGCACAACACAGAACTGCTGCTGTGCAGCATGTCCTGGCTTAAGGGTAAAGGAGACACTAGCTCGATTGACACAATCAAGTATTGGATGCAACGCTTATCTCCTTTATTCGACACTGAAGAAAACAACAACACCATTGTATTTGCAGCCTGCAATCGCATTGGACAGGAGCGAGCAAGCATATTTGCAGGTGGAAGTTGCGTTGCCACCATTTCAAATCAACAAATCACACTACTGGGTTATTTAGAATCAAATGTCACTGATATATTATTAATTCAAGAATAAAAAAAGTATTTAAAGAATAATACAGCAAGAATCATTGTCGGGATTGTTTTGTTGCTGCTGTTTGGCCTTTCTATCTCGGATTTGTCTCATCAGCATTGTGTACACTTCGTCTACATTTTGTCGGGTCTTGGCAGAAGTCTCTACATACGGACAGCGCCATTCACTTGCGAGTTGCTTGGCATCGCTGGCTTGCACTTTACGCAAATGTGCTAAATCGACCTTGTTGCCAACAAGAATGAAGGGAATCTATTTATAACAATGTTGTTTGTTTAGAATGGCTCTTTTTTTTTTTT
>VCJJ01000519.1:5921-16397 GCA_024139415.1 Backusella tarrabulga | reverse complement strand
AAAAAAATATACGCTTTTTTTTTTTTTTGGATTATCAAAATAAAGTGGTTATTACTAAAAATAGAAAATACTATTATTATAAAGTCGTACTTGATTTCCATTTCCTCGAAAAAAACTAACTGTTTATATTATAAAAATATCAAATTCTTTTTTTGTATTTTATTATTATTTTTATATACTTTATTTTTATTTCCTTTTATTTCTCTACTTCTTTTTTTATTTCTTTTCGTTACAAAATAAACTATGAATTCAACGAGTAATTCAACAGAGAATCCGCTTGGATTGCCAGGAGATTCACATGGCTCGCTTTATAAACTCATTGGTGTCTCACTTGCCATCGCCAGTGGTAAATAATATATTTAGCGTTGCTATAGTAACGAACACACGTCAAAATAACTGATAGTGCCTGTATAGGTATTTTTATCGGAAGTAGTTTTGTATTTAAAAAGAAGGGTTTATTAGAATCTACAAAAAAATCAGGTAAAGTAATAGGTTTGATAGTGAGAGAAAAAATACTTTTTTTTTCTGATCTGTAAATTGATTTTACTAGGCGGTGTTGCCGGAGAAGGATACAGCTATCTCAAGTCAGGGATGTGGTGGAGTGGTATGATTCTAAGTAAGTAAAAAGAACAACGAAATATAATGTTTTCCATGTACTCATTGGTGCTACTTTTATAAAGTGGTGGTTGGTGAAGCTTGTAATTTTGTGGCATATGCCTTTACACAAGCCATTCTAGTAACACCTCTTGGAGCATTGAGTGTAGTGCTAAGGTACGGAGATATATCTTATGTTGGGTTATAAAGAAGAAGAAGAGGCTCTAACTTTATTGCAATAGTGCGGTATTATCATCGATATTTTTAAAGGAAAGACTATCATTTCAAGGCAAAGTGGGGTGTTTACAATGCGTGTTGGGAGCAGTAATTATTGTGATGCATGCACCAGAACAAGGTGCTGCAGATTCTTCAATTGAGACATTTAAACATTTGATGTTGTCCGTAGGTAAAGTACATTCAACATTAATATCAATATAAATAATTAAATAAATGAATATTCTAAATACCGACCAATTAATCAATAATAAATGAACAATAGGCTTTCTTGTATACGCTGGATTAGCCATCGTCATATCATTAGTGCTCGTCTTTTACTGTGGAGATCGATGGGGCAAGACTAATATGTTGGTGTATATCAGTGTTTGTTCCTTAATTGGCTCATTATCTGTTGTTTTTACTCAGGGCATTGGTGGAGCCATCGTCTATTCAATTGCGGTGGAGAACCAATTCACAAACTGGTTTGTATACCTTGTACTTATTATTACGCTTGTCACACTTGCCATCGAAATCATTTATCTCAACAAAGCCCTCAATCTCTTCAATACCGCTGTTGTCACACCCACCTATTATGTCATCTTTACCACTCTAACTATTGTCAGCTCAATCGTCTTTTATCGTGGATTCGAAGCTTCTCCAGTAGACATTATCACTTGCGTTTTTGGTTTCTTGATTATTTGTTCTGGTGTCGCCCTTTTACAAAATTCTCACAGTCAAAAACAACCCAAGAATCGCACGTCTGAAGAAAACCCACGGGAAAGTTTATTGCCCTATAATAGCGAGAAGTATATGACATCAGATGAAGAGGACATCAATCATGCTAGTACAAGCTCAAATAGACATAGTGTTATCAGTTGGGAATCTGCAAGTATAGACTATCGCAACAAGGAGTCAAGCCATCATAATCGCAGTGGTAGCTATGCCGATGCAATCAGTCTCAATACAATAGATATACCCAAAAATTCTGGTAAGAAAGGATGAAAGGATATATATATACACTAGAGTCATAAAGAAGCTAAACAAAATGTCGTTCTTTATCACTATTTAGTAGACGAAGCATTTGATGAGCCCGCTAGAAAATCACCATTAGACGCAACATATGGAGTTGGTAAACGTGCGCAGGACGCAATGGATCCTATTAGTTCACTCCGCTTGGGCCTCAAAAAGAAGAATGATGACCAAAGGGGATTGATCGACTAAATCATGTATTAACAATTATAGTAATAAAAGAATGTGTATAATAATTTAATATATAATATATATGTTGTTTTTATTTTGTATATCTTTATGATACAGCAACCAAAGACTTTAAACAATTAAAAATCTCTCGTGCAGACTTTTTGTTTTCGGCATAGATTTGATAATTTTCCAATTGGGTATCCAAAACAAACGAATTAGGTACAAAAGTATCTTCATCCTCGTTGGTTAGCGCAAGCCTTGTTACACTATTTAAACTAATATCCAAAATCGGTGTTTTGGTCTATTCTTTTATTAGCTTTTTGTATTAATCACACACACACACACACGCTTACCAGTTCATCGCGGTACATTAATAACCTCCCATTTTGTAACTCAAAATAACGTCGTTTCCAAAGCTATGAAATAAAGTTTTAAAAATCATGCAATTATTGTCATAACAAAAAATAAACTTACAGGACTCGCTATAGACTGTATTGACGCAAATCCTGTCAAGAGAGTCTAAAACAAATAAATAAGCAAACAAATATAAATCATATAAATCATGGTGCTTTTCCGCTTACTTGATTAATTACATGTTGATTTGTATTTTGAGTCACGGGCTCTTTTTTAGTTTGTTGCTGTTGTTTCTGGGGTGGTTCTATCTTTGTTGATGCTGGTACCTGTTGCTGTGGTGGTTGCGAGTGGGTGTGTAGATGATTTTGTTGATTCAGCATGGATTGTGTTTGAGAACGACGTGGTAGCTGTGTTTGTTCTTTCTGCTGCTGAAACTTATGACTTTGTAGTTGCTCTTTCTGCTGCTGAAACTTATGACTTTGTAGTTGCTCTTTCTGCTGTTGAAACTTATTTAGTTGTGGTAACTGTGGCTGTTGCTGTTGTTGCTGCTGCTGCTGCTGGACTTTATTTAATTGTGGTAACTGGAATTGTGGGGATGACTTTTCATCCATGCTACGACGCTTAAATCTTGCAGTTTCCAAATCTTTTTTCTTTTGCAGTAAAGACAGGATAGTTGCCTCATCTGGTCTCTTTTTTTCATCTTCTTCTGGTATCGAAGCGATCGATGTGGGCGTTATAGGACTACTTCTTCCTGATCGATCCAATAATGATTCTGGCTCTGTATATATCTTCAAGTTATTTCTATCAGACATGGGAGAAGGAGAGGGGGATGGTGAATAAGGCGAAGGAGATGGAGATGGCGAGTAAGGCGAAGGAGAAGATGAGGGCGAATAAGGCATCGAATTACGTTTTCTTGCGATATAAGAAGTGCGTTTACTCATTGAGGTAGGTCGAGGTCTGTTTGGAACGACGTTATCGTTTAATTTTAAGCGTGTTCTGACATTTGAATCACTGAGGTCTGAAAGTGAAGAGGCAGTTATCTGTGCATGCGATAATTCCAGGATGGATGCAACTGATCTACTGTGTACAAGCGCTCGTGCTTTTATTTTTATAGAAAATTTGTGTTTAGTTTCTGCCTTATTTATTTATAATATATTATTTTTTATTATTTTATATTACCTCGACGAACACCACTAAATATAAGGTACATGAGTGTTTGTTATTACATTTATGCCACTATTATTGTTATTATTACCTGACACTATCGGGCACATAATTAATCAAAACAAAACGATCTTCTACTCGAACAAATCCATACAATATTTCGTTTTTTATATGTTCACGAAATTCACTAGATGAAATGTTGAATATCACTCTCAAGGGCATTCTTTTTTTACATCTTATTTACTATTAAACTGGATCCACCTACGCTAAACCGTTTGTTCCAGAAGAATATAGAGAAATAGTATCTTTTGTGTTGTTATAACCGAGCATTAACCTATTTCAGTTTTATATCAGCTTGAACATACTTAAAATAGAGAAGTCAACGATTTACCAGTTTGTTGACTCGTCCTCGGTGATTGCATAGTAAGTCGCAAGGATTCTAGGATCTCTGACATCGCACATGTTGAATTAAAGAAGGAAAAGAAAAAGGAATAAATAAACGCATGTTATATTTTTCTTATTATTATTTATTTTTGTGTGATACAACTGTTTATTTTATTTTTATATAAGTGAACACAAAGTTATTAATCTCCGTTCTTTGTTATAAAAAGCACTTCTGTATATTAATGGTATGTTCTGAGTTGAAGTAAGAAAAAAAAGTTTATATCTCTTTATCCGTCCATTTATTTTGCAATTAAAGTGAGGTCATGTATTTAGAATAGATGCAAATATAATTGTGTATATTAATTTGTTTGTTAACGAAACCCACACGCTAGTAAAAGTATAATGTCACTATTTACATACGGAATCAATACTTTAAAGAACGGGCACTCATCAACAAGATAAATGTGTTTATCCAAAAGCCCAGAGAGTAGAATGCCATGATGCTTTCCTTTAATAGCAAATATAATGCATTATCAATTTAGAGACATATCTTTTATAACACTTCACTTTTAAGTGTCTATATATATGTATGTTTATGAGTAAGAATATACTAATGTGGTAAAGTCTATCTTTTCTTTAGCTATTGTATGGCTCTTTTTATAACAGTGCTTTGCTCAGGATCTTTTTCTTTTCTTTTATTTCTTGACATGCAAAAAGAAATGTTATTGTTCTAGACTTGCAGAAAGGTACTTATTACTTTGTGTCATACAGAAAAATAAGGTCCACCCAATAAAAATCAGCATCTTGAGCTATCATCAAAATATAGTCAATCTAAATGTCACATGTGTCAAAATAGAAGTTGCATGCCAGTCAAGCATATTTATGTTGCACTTCACGGGATGAGTAGCACATTCAGAGATAAAATAAAGCAATATTATCAGCTGCTATAATTAGTGAAAGGAGCTGTTTTTTTAATGGCGTTAAGTTGTCCTAGTAAATAAAAAGTATTTGGTGGTCAATGAATAAACTAATAGCCGCTTCTAAATAATAGACATAAACAAGAACTCAACTGGTTTAATAACGAAATATTAGAGTTTGTTCGACACACCTTAAAGGCAAATACCTTGACAGCATCTTGAATAAAATATGCTACAGTGACGAATCAACAATTTAAAATTCATTGTATATGCCATATTTACGTTATCGTAGAGCTAAAACGAGAAAAATGACGTGAGAGTAAGCTATACTTGCAAAAAGTAAAGTATATAGATGATCTATCGCAAAAGGAGATTTTTCTGATCTTTAAAATGAGTTTATATTTTTCGCTTTTTCTTACTTGTATTTTTTTATTTCTCTTCATATACGCTTAAATGACCGAATTTCAACCTATCCAAGGTGGAGGCTCGCTTGTTATTGCATGGCAAACCAACTCCAAAAAGGTATTGCTTGTTGGAGGTGGCAACGTAGCAGCCCAACGCATTGTTTCACTTAAAATGAGCGATGCGGATATTACACTTGTCTGTCCGGAGGAGGGACTTATTGACGAAGTCAGATACCGCATAGAGGAATCAAAGGAAGTAACTTGGATCAACCGTGCATTTGTGGACCAAGATCTGGAAGGAGTCGACATGGTCTTGACAGCAATGGATGATCATGAGGAATCGCTGCGAATTGGCCACCTTTGTCGGTCAAAGAAGATACCAGTCAATGTCGCCGATGTACCACCCTTGTGTGATTTCTATTTCATGAGCCAGCACCGCGACGGTCCTTTACAAATTGCCGTCTCGACTAATGGCAAAGGTCCTAAACTTGCCAGTATGGTGCGCCAAACGATTGCAAAGGCATTACCCGATAAGATAGGTGATACGATTGATAAGATGGGTGTACTGCGTGCCAAAGTACGCGAATGGGAACCTGAACAAAAGCAATCTGGCAAGCGTATGGGTTGGGTAACTAAAGTGTGTGATGCTTGGGGACTAAAGAATATGACACGCCTTAACGATCTTGCAACAACGGAAGAAATGGAGGCTGCGTTTGGTAAGCTCAAGGAGTACTTTTTAAAGAATGAGGTGCCGAGCATAGACGATATCTTGCCCGTTATCGACACAAAAAAGACGCCTCGTATCACCTTGATAGGTGCTGGACCAGGTGACCCAGAGCTGATAACAATAAAAGCAAAACGCTATTTGGAGGAAGCTGATCTTGTTATCAGTGACCGCTTGATTCCACAGCAGATTCTTGATACTGTTACCGGTGAACTTCGTATTGCACGCAAAGTAACGGGTAAATCCGACGAGGCACAGGACGAGTTGATGCAATGGTGTTTGGAGGGACTTAAAAAGAACTTGCACGTCGTGCGGTTAAAGATTGGTGATCCTTTGTTGTTTGGCAGAGGCGGCGAGGAGATCATTTGGTTCCGTGAAAGAGGCTATGAACCAGAGCTGGTAGCAGGTATTTCCAGTGCATTTTCTGCGCCGATGGCTGCCAATATTCCTGTTACATTCCGTGGCGTTTCGGATCAGGTGATCATCACAACGGGAAGAGGTACAAAGGGAAGTATGCCGAATTTACCATTGTATGGTCTTACACAGACTTTGGTTGTTTTGATGGCTGTGGGACGAGCATCTGAACTCAGACAAATGCTATTGGATAGAAAATACCCTGCTGATGTGCCTATTTGCTGGATTGAGAACTCAAACTGTCCGGAAGAACGCATCATCTTTGGCAAGCTTGAAACAATGGCCAGCGTGGTGGAAGAACATGGGATAAAGGCACCTGCTGTCCTCGTTGTTGGTAAATCAGATGCTGTATTAAACACAATCGATCCATAATGTACCATAATATAAATAAACAAAGTCACCATTGTTATTACTATTAAATTATTAAATAAATAAAAAAAAACAGGTTTCATTCCAGTCATTATTATCAAACAACGGGACAAAAAATACAAAGAGAAGCGTTCTTAGTTACAAGCCTATTGACGGAACAAGCAATATAGCCGAGCCGAGCTAATCATCTTCCCTCGCATAAATTATTTTTGGCTCCTGAAAAGTTTACCATGGCATTGTGTGACTTTATTTTGTAATGGAGAGAGCTTAATATATACCCTTTGTTTCATTTCGATCCTTTTTCCCCTCTTCTTCTTCCTTTTCATACTTTTCACCATGTCCTATTCGTCTGCAGGGGACGAACCATCAAATCAATCAGCCCAAAGTAAATATATATTATCAACTGCATAATTTTTTTTTCTTTACTTACTGTTTTTGTCTTGGTAGGAAGAATACAAAAGAAGCGTTTTTCAAGTCATTCCGACCACAATGTGAATGTCTTAGCAACCGACAATTCAAAGAGAATGAGCGGAACTTATGGCAGCTTTGAGCAATACACATTTGGTAGCCATACGTCCCGTCTCTCTAGAAATAAAAGGTGGGTGCAAAGAAAAAAAAAGTTTTCTATATCGTGCTTTATTAAAGTGTGTGTGTGTGTGTGTTTTTAATAAAAAAATAGCCATCAGTCACGGATAAATAGCTGGTCAGGAGCCAGTACAACCTCCAGGCTAAGCCATGATTCCAGTCGAGCTCAACTTGTAGGCATCCATAACCAATTACACCCTCCAAACCTGGAAACACCACCGCACGGAAAATCCTATGTTAAAGTAAATACACACAAAGAAATAAAACAAATTTCATAAAAAAATTTAATCGAAATAAAGTAAACACCCTATTGTAATAACATTAGATTAAAACACGTATCAAAACAAACAAACGATTCACCCGCATCCTTTTAGCACAAACATTAGCGGTCGACATGACAGAAATATATGCATCCACACACGCAGTATTACCGGAATCATCGGAAGAGAACCCAAACCAGCCGATGGGCTCAATTTGGACAAGCCGGTTCAGTAAAGATGGTCGTTACTTGGCAACGGCAGGGCAGAATTGCACCATTCATATTTGGAAAGTATTAAGGGACCCTGAGCGTACGGATAACATTGATGTTCAGGATTTATCCCCCCATGAACCCTCTGTTAAGGTCTTTCATGATGCTCCTGTAAGAACCTATGCCGGTCATAAGGCCGATATTCTTGACCTAAGTTGGTCAAAGGTAAGATGGATATACAAACTTTGATGCAGGTTCATTAATTGTTTTGGTGTAAACAAATAGAATGGTTTTTTATTGTCTGCATCAATGGACAGTACAGTGAGGTAATTATACACATACGAATAATGAGACTGTCTCTTTCTTTTATTAATTTAATTGAAAGAGAACATGATTTGAATTGACTAAATAAACAAAGGACCTTAGATTATGGCACATTTCACAAAATGTATGCTTATGCATATTCCGACATTTGGATATCGTGACAAGTGTCAGGTTCCATCCAAAGGTATACATAGAGTATGATTAAAAAAGTGAAAGGGGGGATCTAATTAAATGTAAATAGGACGATCGTTTTTTTCTTTCAGGCTCAATGGATTCCAAACTTCGACTCTGGAGTATCCCCGAAAAACGAGTAGCATTTTGGAATGAAATTGCCCAAGGTACAGTCACCGCTGTTGGATTTACATTAGATGGTCGTACAGCCTGTGCAGGTGCTAGCACAGGTGATGTCTTCTTTTATGATACCCAAGGTCTCAAGTACAATACACAAATATTGGTCAAAATAAATAACCATAAAAAGGGGCGCAAGGTGACGGGCATCGAACCCATGCCTGGGATGCCGCCCGGTGAGGAAAGGATTCTAGTCACTACAAACGATTCGAGGATTTGGATTGTGAATATGAAAGATAAAAGTTTTGTGTATAAATATAAAGGGTTAGAGAATCCGTCTATGCAAATACGAGCATCATTCAGGTACCTATATAAAACAAGACAAAAGATAAAATAATATACATATACTAATGTATGGGTAATAGTGATGATGGTAGATATATTATTTGTGGCTCAGAAGACGATTGTATCTATCTATGGTGCACAGACCAGGTCAGCTATTCACCTTTCCACTACCTACAAGAAAGTCGATTAAAGGCAGCGGCGGCGCTGGGACATTTAGGTGACCATGTGTTACAGACAATCATGCAAAACGGCGGAGGACATTTTGCCAGCGAGTATGGTGTTACGGGCTGGCTTAAAAAAGGAGAAAGAAAGGTGATCGATAAACTTCGAAGTCGAAACGAGCACTTTGTCGCACATCAACACGCAATCACCTCTGCAATCTTTGCACCTACAAAAACACGTAAATTATTAGCAAAGGCCGGTGGCGATATTATCTTTGATCATACACCTGTATATACCCATAGAGAACCTAAAACACAAGATTACGAAAGTAATGATGACGACGACGAAGATGATATTATTATACATAGAAGAAGCCGGTCTCTGTCCTCTTCCCATCGTGGAAGTCTATCGCACTCTAGTATAGATGAGCTGCGCCGGACATTGAGAGAGGAATTTGAAGAGGCAACACCAGAAGAAAGGGACTATTTTGATTATCCTGACAGTCAAATCATCATCTCTGCAGATCTACATGGCGCTATTAAAGTATGGAGAATGGATTCCGGTGTTTATAATTGGAGTAACAACGAACAAAGCAGTACTGTAGTATATGATTCACCTGAAAGTATGGGATCAGAGATAGATTCGGATTCGCAAACTAGCCAGTCTACTACAAGTGCAAATATAAATAATAGTCGATCCTTTGTAGATAGTAAAAAATCGAAACGTAAATCTACTATTTCGAATTTTTTTTCAAAGATGTTTGATAAAAATAAATAAAAAATAGTAACTCAATGGGTCAATAGCAGTGTGCTACATTGGAATCGGCTCTTTTTGTTTGCTGATTCCATATTTGATCGTATATTTTATCACGTTTCAATATTTATCCCATTTTGTCATATCAATTGAAATAGTGGTGGTATGGTATGTGTTGAATTTTACCACTACTTTGTAATTTAAAGTTTTTACAGTGCTATGATCATCTTTATTTCTCTTGAAAATAGGTTTTCTTATATGAATGAATGTACTATAGCTACTGTTTGACTTTTTTTATATCAACAGCAGGTCCTGATAGAGTATACAAACAAAAAGGCAAAAAGCGCTTTTCTTTTTATCTAATAATGGAATGGATATATTCCTTTAATTTCTAGAAGATATCGCATTTTTTATCAGGACATATCAGTGCATCGAAACGGAGAAATACTTGTACACATTAACATTCGCAAATATGTAAATTCATTCTATTTTGTTATTTTTCCGACCATGATGTTAAACCTCATTATCATTGCCATTGACCTCGATAATTTTAGTATTGCTTCCGTAATTACGTAGCATGTATATATCATCATATACCATTAACCAACTGTGTAAGCTATACAAACTCTTATCAAAATCATATTGACATTTAAAAGTTAAACAAATAGTCTTGAAATCAAAATGATGAAAAAATTAAAAATAAAAGCACTCCATCATGAAAATATGATTATACGATGGTATCATTGAATGAAATTGAGATCGATCCGCTTCTAATATCAAGTAATATATTGTTCCTCAGTGATTAAAATC
>VCJJ01000516.1:5841-16362 GCA_024139415.1 Backusella tarrabulga | reverse complement strand
TTTTTTTTTTTTTTTTTTTTTTTAATCTAAATTTTTTTAGTTGGTCATACAAAAAGACAAAGGATTTTATTACTATTGATTATTATTATTGTAGGTGGTTCGGTGCATTTCATTGGCTAATGAGGATCAAATGTTTCAAATTCATTTACTTCCAATAAGATTGGGTGCTGCAGTAATTGTTTTGAATATTATAAAATGCTTCCGTCTTCCGTTTTATATTATTTAAGCTTGATCGGTTTTACTTTATATAAGATTTTATTAGCTGTAAAGAGTAAATCTTATTAACTGGTGTCACGACATATTTTAAAAGAGAATAACGAATCTTGACAAAAGTTGGCCTGTGTGTTTTGTGAATCTACGATTTTCTTTTTTTGCAGATCAACTATCAACTTGTCAACTCAGATTGTCTTATTTGAGCTATAGTATTTACTTTTTATTTTGTACTGAGACTGATAAAACAAAAAGAATATAATAAAACTCAAAAGAGAAATAGTTCATCTCTTTTTACAGTGTAAAAAAAAAAGCCTTAAAAACTGTGATTATAATATATATATATAAGCTACCATTTATTTGCATAAAAATCTGTCAAAGAGATTACTTTTATTTTTGGCATCAGTTCATTCCCTGTTTTCTGTCAATCAATTACATAATATTAAAAATAGGGTTTTTTATGTCATGCAATATCAAGTGATCTTTGCAAATGATACTTCTTTCATTGCAGTAAAATGTCTCGATTGTATCTTGCTTTTATCTTAACTTCACTCCTCCCTTCTACCTCCCCATCCCGCACGACCATACAAATTTCAATATATGCAGCCTGTTTAAAACCCAGTTCTGATTAATCCCTTTCAACTTTTTATGTATAAAATAGCGCTTTGTCCAGGACATTTACAAGATAAAAGGAGGGGCATAATATTAACTATGGAAAGTTGGCAAATTTATCACTGGTATTCATTTATATGTTATTTTTAACCTTCACATTGAAAAAGAAAAAGAGTAGAATCAGTTTGTGATCTTGTGATGAAAAGAACGTTATAATAAACGTGTACAGTGGGGATATATAACGAGTTATTTACATATTGATTTATGAGTAGACGTATTTGTTGTATTTAAACAACTCTTGTTCTCAAATATGTAATAATCTCTCTTACAAGGTACAAAACTGACATAATGAAATACATAATAATGTCAAGATATCAATCAATTTGATTATTAAGAGTTAAATATAGAATAGTTGATTGATAATCGTTTTGATAAATAGGATTTTACATTCGTGTAAAGGACAAAACATTGATAAGGGAGGAAAAAAACTCCTTGAAAGCCGATTTTTGCCTTGAAATAGTAACGTATTTGCCATAAAACAAAAGTGGTTTCCTCTGAGAAACGGAGATGTTCATTTATAAGAATTAGGGACCGAAACGCCACCAATGAATTTAAGGAGGGCATAAATGGTAAACATGCGAGCAAGTTTATTTTTAATAGCTCATGTGAATAAAGTTTTACATCATGCGCCCGAAATAGCGCGTTTCGTATTATCTTGGGCGCGTTCCCTATCAAAATAGAATTGATACATTAATTATAATTTATGTTTGTGTTTGATCATTTAGAACATTTTGATCATACAAAAAATTAAGGGGGGCCAGTGCTGAATAGATAAAAATGGCGACATTCAGCTAAAAAAAAGGGTTTCTAGCTTATAGTCGTGTGGTAAATGATCTTAATTGAATTCAGTTCAAGAAGAGTGGATGCTTTTTATAGCACTTCACAAATCTGTAAAATTTAATTTATAACATTTTTATTAATTCAATTTAAGATATATTTTTATCCATAACAATTGACTTGTGAATAAAGCTTCAACCTTTACAATAAAGACATATTAAGCAGAAGAGAAGATGAAGTAGCCACTATGCTGTGAAACAATGTGCAAGTCATATATCTCATTATTGAATCGATATGCGATCTAAAAAAGATTCAGTGAATTCCATATTAAATAGCTAAACCCGAAATTTCGTTTCTACTAGCAAATAGGATTTTAAGAAAATTTTGTTTGTGTTGCTTCCTTTCTATTCTTCGTACTGTTTTAAGAAGTTTAATAGAATTTTTTAAGAATAGAAAAAAAATAATACTAAACTAGTGTGGACTGTTGATAGAATATAGTATATAACTACTAATGTTAAGAATTACCTTTTTTTATTATAGTGATAATCAAAGATATTTTAAATGGAGTGAGTTATAGATATAATTATAGGAACGAGTATTTGGTATATTTTGTTAAAAATGAGCTAGCGCCATTGTGAGTATATTTATTTCCAGAAGAAAAAGAAGAGATTGTGGAAGCAGAAGAAGAACAATTAATAGATCGGATAAAAGGTTTTGTTATTCAATGCCAAATGCTGGTTTTAAGTTAAAAAAAATGCATATTAAAATGATGCATATTTATTCATTAATATTAAATCGAATAATAGAAATGAAATTTTATTTCAAAATGATATAACAATAAACAAGGATGGTGACAATAATAACAAAGTATACATGCAAAAATATAAGTATAATAACATAGAATAAGAACAAAAAGAGAGTGACAGAGAAAGATATACATATGAAAAAATTACACTTTTTTAAAGCAATGAGCATGGTTCCAATACATCTGCTTTAAAAGAACTGGAAGGTGTGGCGTCATAAACAATAGGCGATAATAGGGCAAATTCAAAATCTTCATGAATTGGTTCATCCAAGAAATACAATCGTCTCACTCCATCATTGGCGTTGTTTAGACTAGCTAAGCTATTAGTGCTGCTACTGCTACTAATACTACTAACGCTGCTACTGCTGCTGTTGCTATAACTACTACTACTACTACTACTGGAAGTAGCATAATCAATATTAACTGGAGACATGGCTTGTTCAGCTGCAAGCAGAGCTTTAGCTTCGCGAATATGTCTACGCACGCAGCGCATTCTATCTTCAGGAGATAACTTATCGCTGCTATTCTGTTTTTGATGCACCTTGAAATGTCTTCTTAAATTGGACACAACAGAGAAGCTACGATCACACCCGCGGCTGTATGAATTATAAATAGTTTTTTAGTTAGCTTGATTTTTATTATTATTATTTTTACAAATTATTGTCAAATGATAAACCTGTTAAAGATAAGAAATACTTACACATCACATTTAAAAGGCTTCTCCTTTGTATGGGTATACATGTGCGTTTGAAGAGCACTAGGTCGATTAAACCCTTTTTCGCACTCAGTGCATTGATATCGCTTTCGAGTAGCACCAGCCAAACCATTTTTATTATGTAAGATTTGTGGTGATGCGTTATTATCAGAGAAAGCATTGTTGTCAAACTGGGGGTTTTCGTATACTGCAAGCATTTTATGATTTAGAATTGGGAGAAGAGATTAATATATAAAAAAATAGAAGGAAAGAGAAAAGAGAAGAGAAAATAAATAGAGGTCTGGTATATGTATATGAGAAAGATAAGAAAAACAAACGAAGAAAAAAGAAAACAAGATGGAGAGAGAGAGAGAGAGAGAGAGAAAGAAAGAAGAAAAAAAGAGATGTAGAATTATATATACAAACGCAAAATCATCAGTCCTTCCCAAGGGGGCTTGTTTTGTACTCACAAGAGAGTGATGTTTTCTTTAGCTTAGAAATATGAAAAAGGGCACATAGCGATTTCCTTTTTTGACTATAAACTTCTTAAAACTTCTTAAAGACTTGTAACGAATCTGAAAGAGACAATGAAAGTGAGGAGGCAGAGCACAAATTTATTATTTGTATAAATTTCGTGATCTTGGGATAATATCATCACCCCCGTTCGACTTCCCTATCACGCCAACTCCCTCTTTTCTTTCTCTCCCTTTAATGACCGACCGTTGCTATGTTTTATGTATGTGTGTGTTTATGGTGATTAAATTTAATTAAGAATAAAGTGAAAGCATAAAAATGATAGAACGCATGTGAATTAGAACATTTTTTTATTTAGTTTTCTATTTTTTATATCCCGTCTCAACTTTATAAACAAAAATAAGGACACTGTCAATGGAAACCAATATCTTTTGAGTCGTGAAGGAGAGTGAATTATACCAATATACCTTACGATCATTTATTTACTTTTGCTGATTTGTTTTGTATTTTATTTTATTTACACTATCCCTTTATTTTTTAAGATCACCATAATAAAAGCAAGGCGGAAACATTCGATACCATATTTATTATAACGCTGAAAGTTAAGAAAAAACAAAATAAATGGTGCTAGCTTGAATGTCACTAAAATCAAAGCCAATGTAACACTTGCCTTATTTGGGTTGACACCTGAGAAGCTTATTTCTTTGAATATGGTAAATGTCGCACACGGTCCTTCAGTGTTATTATTTTTTTCTCCTCTCTCTTTTTTTTTCGAGATATTTTCATTATGCTCTTTTATTTTATTATTCAGTTCTTTTTGAATACACGAATACACCTAGTATTGCTTTTTCAATCTCTAGTAAATAACCTTCCAATATAAAAGGTGATTAAACTTAATGTACCAATGGCCAGGGCTACATTAAATAGCATCTCATTGCCATAATGATCATAAAAATAACCACCCAAAATACATCCCATTCCAAACCCAAGGCCTGTGAATAGGGAAGCTAGAATACCCTGAGCAACCGAGCGCTGATCAGGGGGGAAAATGCTGTCGACTTCTGAAACACAAGTGGACCAAATCATTGCATACGAAAACCCTAAAACAGTATAAAACCGTTAATCGATCCCTGTTCACAAGTATTTTTAGAAACTTCTTTTCTGTTTTCATGCACTTGCCAGTGGTTAACTGTAATACGAGGGCAATGGGCGTTGTTGTGAAATGTCCAGGTACTAAAAATTTATAGGCTACGTTTCGCAATATCATGACTAAGTGAGACATAGTTACCAAAGCCGTTACACTGTACAAGTTAATCAACTAATGTAATTAAAATATAATAAGAATGAAAACAAACAGGTATAGATTGAGGTTAAAGCCCCCTTCATCTTCTTCTTTTTATTTCTTAATAATCTTGTTCTTACCTTTCCCGAAATGTAAAATGTCGAAACTTCAGTCACACCACCAATTGGACCTGTCCACCCTATCGATGACGAGTCAAGATCCAAGTCATTCCTTAAAAACAGAAATAAAAACTGTGCCACCATGGAATAGGAAATACCAAAGAACAGTGTCATGAGTAAGAATGTCCATATTCTTAATGACGAAAACATGATCTGAATCACTGATGATTCTCCTATCACATCAGCTATCCCGGCCAACGACGTATCTACAGTAGGAATATGAGAGAGTGCAAGACCCAGAGAGGGCATCGCGGAAAATAGTTGGTTTGCTTCATCCTGTACATCTCGAAGTGCCATTGATGTGACTGAACGTTGTAAATTCAAAACCGGATGTTCTAGGTCTCCTTCCATGATGGTATTGGCATGGCTACTTGCTATACTTACTCTTCTATCGATATCATCTGCTGGTACATACTGGTGTATATGGTTTTCGAACTCATCCTCATTCATAGTGTCATTTTGGTCGTAACGTTTCATTTTGGATTGTGTAGTTAGCAGAGGATCATTCTCTTCCGTTGTAGTAACATGTGTCTTTAGTGCAATTACAATAAACAAGATAACGCCACCACCGAATACATAAAACGATGATTCGATACCTGCATAACTTATGAGTTGGCCAACCAATAAGATACAAATACCATTGGAAATGCTTCCCCACAGGCGTTGATCACCTTACACCCCAAAAAGGAAATTAATACGTCTATTCTTTCTCTCATACGCTCTCTTACCATAATAAACTTTATGTTGTCCCAGTATTTTCAGTACCGCGCTATCCACAAGAACCGCGTTAGGTTGCCCAAAAAACGCAAATATCAAAGCTAATACAGTTGTTAGTAAAAGTGTTGCCGTGTTTTCGTTGCCAGGAAATAACAGTGGAATGAACATGAGTGAAATCACACTGGTGCCACCTATGATCATTGTGAGTGCCATCACTTTTCCATGCCTTTCGGGTCGTTTATCTACTTGGATAGTCCAAAAAGGGCAAGCAATACTTTGTATGAATGGAGCAATAGCTAGTATAAATCCAATCTGTTGCGAGGTTAGGTGTAGCTTTGAGTCATAGTAAAGTGAGAGATAAGGGATGGCTGAGCCTAAGATGCTGTATAGAGAAATATACAACAGTTTCGGATGCAAATATTGCACCATCTTTATGATTATATTATTGAGAGAAATAAAGTGAGAGAGAAAGAAAAAGACGATAAGAAAAAGAGAGAAATAGAAACTGAGTCTCTCTGTTTTAAACCAGTTTAGCAATTATGCCTTTAGATCTGGAAAGATATTGTCTGACATCATTTTACACTCATTATCGATTTTAGGGTTTTATCGAATACTTTTACCTTCATATTCCATCACTATTACTCTTTTTTTACGGCTTTATGTTGAATTAGATAATAAGTTGCTAACAATAAAGCTGTAATTGTATTTCGGCCTGCTTGTGTGCTACAAATGGTATGTGTGGATCCCGTTTGTAATTCACAAACTTAAAAAAATAAATATTATTTGTTTATTTAGTATATTATAATTTTGTAGACGTTCTCCTTCCTTTAGTTTCCCACCCTGTTGAATTAGGTAATTAGATAATATGCACATTCATTATCTTTTACGAGTTGAGCAGCATACTCACTATTTCAAATTTTACACTTTAAAAGATCATTTTGATGAAGAAGGATGGTTATGTTTACTAGAGGGAAAAAATGATGGCCTTTGTTTTTAGTGTTTCATTAAATTCAAATTAAAATGAGGACAATGTCACTTTAAAATATAAAAAAACGAAAGGTCACAGGCACTTATCTCAAACACTTACACAGAACGTATCGACATTACATATCGGGAAGATAAGGAGATAATACTAACACTAATTGACATGCTCAGAGCTTTATTTTTTCTTTTTACTGCTGTTTCGAATATTGACTACCGTTTTTAGATATCTTGGTGTCGATCTTCCGGAAATTGCTTTATTGTGTATTTCTATCGTTTTATAGAAGTCGTTTTCCGGAACAAATTGATATAGAAACTAATTTATATGCATCATTGCGCTTAACTATCATACACTAATATTTTTTAAATATCTTTTTTATTTGCAACTCCTGTGACCATCCCTTTTCTCAACTCCATGAAACTACTTATAAGTCTTTGAGTTGTAACTTGTAACATAATCAAAGAAATAATGATAATAATAAAACTTTCTCCAAATAGGATTTTGATGATGCTTTTACCTATGAGGTTATACTCGAATTATGCTTTTTATTCTATTGTTTTTATAAAACCCCCCTTTTTTTAGTTTGACTACTTTCGTGTGTATTACAGTAATTTAAAACTATAATATCTAACATTTATATTTTATCCCGCACGATTGAATAGTATATCTTCATAATATTGATGATGGTAACCGGGAAAAAATGGTAAATATGATTTTTCTGATATCATTGTATTATTTAGCTGGGAATTCAGCCTTTGTGTAAAATTACTATCTAAAATCGGCTCAGCGTTGGTACTACCAAGTGGAATGGTTCGGTCTCTTTCTCTTTTCTCTTTCTCATGTAAAAAGAAAGACTTTGATATTTCAAACTGTTTGAAAAAGATAAAACATCCTTAGTCCCAAAAATAAAACAGTAACTCGCCACGAATACTGTTTAAAGCAAAGAAGTTTATTTATGATTATCAAACCTTTCACTACAAAATAACTTTAGATGATGCCACTATATACATTCTTTTACCATAAATGACTAAAAAGAGAATAATCAAAACAGAATAGCGAAGGATATTATGGAGAACTGTTGACGATGGCGTACAGTGCTTTAAACCAAAGGGTAACATTTTGTTGCGTAATGCAGTTATATTATTATTTTACATATTTAAAATAGTAATGAAAACGATTATTAGAAAACACGAAGAGAGAAAAACTAAAGAAAAACGCTCATGTACCTTCGTAACAATTATTACTTTGTGAAGATATTTTGACTCTTTTTTGTTTTAAAGTATAATTTGGTTTTTGTATTTCAATTCTAAAAGTCTATTACATATAATATCTACAGTTGCTGTTAAACGGCGGCTCTGTTAAATGTCCTCTTTAGTCACTGAAAGTCTAAAGTATGTAGATTAAGACAGTTTATACTTCCAGGTTGTTTCTTCGCGTTATCGTTACTGATGAGAATGATACATTGACTGGCATCTATAAGATGGTCAATATATGGATAGGTATGAAATATATCATCAAGCTTTATAAATGAGTTACAATTTCTAGCACTTTCACTGGTTTTAATTCCAGTGTATAGATCAAGATGCTTCAAAGTTGGATATTTATAAATCATGTACTCTAAGAAGAGGTCACTACTTTGTGTAATATCACCTCTTACTGATATTTTGATCTTTTCTAGGCCAGTAGCCCATTAGATATAGTCCATTTCACGCATCTTTTCGCGTTCAAATTTAGACCTGGTGTTATGGATAAAAAGGTGAATCAATAGTATATTTTGCAAATCCAAAATCCTACCATTATTACTATTCAAGCTAGGGGATAGCTATGAGTTTTTCTTTGATAAAAATCTATGGAGATAATATATTTATTAATATATGTGGTTATTAGGTGCAAATTTACTAAAGTTTACAAACATTGGTTTTTGGTGTTGGATGAAAGGAAGAAATATAAAAATAGAACAGAGAATTGTACCTCAACACTGCTTGGGGAGATGGTAAAGTGTCTCTTAACACTGTTTACAGCTGGTTTAAGTTTGATGCTGGTGATTTTTCACTTCAAGACAAGGAAGGTCGTGGACGCCCATCTGTTGTAAAGGTGGCTCGGTTGAAACGTATAGTCGAGAAAAATCCTCGCCAAACTACGGTAAATTTTGAAGAAATACTTGGTATTAGAACTTCATCAATCAAAAGGGCACTTAAAAGAATAAACAAGATCAGAAAATGCGACCAACTTGTACCTTGCGATTTCGGTGAAAAACAAAAACTCCGACGATTCCAAGTTTCAAGAGCATTACTTAAACGCAATGAAAGACGACCAATTTTGGATAGAATTGTCACCTGCGATGAAAAATGGATTTTCCGTGATAGAACTACTTCTGACATATCCAGCTCGTATGTTGACATAAGCCAAAAAGGGGCTCAAAAGGCTAAATTAGGAAGGCATGTCCAAAAAGTCATGGTTACAATCTGGTGGACTTCCACAGGTGTTATCCACCACAGTTTCTTTAAGAAGGGCGAAACAATTACTGATACTAGATATTGTAAAGAAATAGTAGATATTACAGCAAAACTGAAGATAAAGCAGCCAGAATTGAAGAGTGGAAATAGTCCATTCTTACTTCACGATAATGCAAGACCACACACTGCACAAGTAACAAAAAATCTTCTGAAAAACTTGGGCTACGAGGTTCTACCTCATCCACCATACTCTTCTGACCTTTCTCCAACTGATTACCATTTCTTTTTTCATCTGGACATTGCTTTAAGAAAGAAAAACTGCACAACAGAAGCATAGGTCAAAAAAAGCCTTCAGAGAGTTCATCAAGGATGGTTCCAGCATTTTTTGTGGAACCGGCATAAAAAAGCTACCAGAAAAATGAAAATAATGTGTAGAATCGAATGGTTCTTATTTTTAATAAAAGTCTTTATTTTTCATGAAGTTATAACGTTTTAAAGATTTATGTAAATTTCCAATTTATTTCGGTCCGACCTGATATATAGCTTTCAGCATGAGTGAGAATGGTCGCGAAATAAAAACTAACCTATTTTCAACAGAAGAACCGAGCTGTATTAAAACCGGGAAAAGAAAAACAGAGACTTCAAGATTATATTGGAACGATATATGATTTACAGCAATTTGAAAATAGTGGCGAATATATCCTTATTACCTAATACAGCCTTGGATACCCCCCATATTCTCAAAAGAATCTTTGGAATAAAGTATCTTCTTTTTTGGTACTTTTATTGGATGGAAACAATACAAACCAAGACATATTTGTTTATAAAATGGACCCTGATTTTTATTTCTCAGCACACTTTAGCTATTACTAAAAGCGGAGGTTCCTTTTCCACAAATGGAGAGCCATTTTATCAAGAAAAAGAATATTCTCTCGAAAATATAATGGTTGTCAAAACTCTTAATAAAATGAAAAGCAGATAATTGATCTGTTTAATCAATCACTCTGATTCTCATCAAAGAAACTAAACTTATCTAAGCTTATATTCATGCGACTTTATACTATGTTTTTGTTTTTTTGAGATTGTATTGATCGTAATTATTTGTTTCAGTCATTGCAATAAGATGACTCACATAAATAATAATGATAAGGATATGAGTAAGAAAGTGCTTCATTACAAACATCAAATGTGAGCTCACTTTAATCTCTTCTTGCACAAGATAATTTGTGATCCATGCGCTTTCAGCGAATGAAGGTACTTTCTTTTGTAATAA
>VCJJ01000513.1:3958-29174 GCA_024139415.1 Backusella tarrabulga | reverse complement strand
AAAACGCCCATTGTAGCCGATAGGGCCAATATATTTTATGAGATGTGCAGCTTTTTCACAGGTTCTACTGTGGTACCGTGTCCTGGGTTGATACCATAATCTTAGTTTCCCTTGACCCTATTTTTTTCACATCAACCTTTTCTCAATAATTGTTCTCCCTTTTCTCATTAATTTGAATTTTTTTCTCATTTTCTTGAAAAAGACAGTAATACAATGATGGGTTAAAGCACGTATCGAAGCGAGTTTTTTTTTTATCTTATGAATATGTTTATAAAGTGGAAATATGCAATTAGGGAATATCGCCCTCTTATTTTAATTAAGCTGATCCAAAGTTTACTAAACTAAACACATATCGTGATTCTATCAAAAAAAAAAAAGTTTCAAACTTTTTTATTGGCATTTGAATAAGTCTTGAAATAAAGAGAGAAAAGAAAGATATGCTTTTTTATTGTCTTGAAAACGTTATATATATTTACTTATTTAAAAGGATGTTGGAGGAAAGGGGAATGATAAAGGAGAGAGTTCTACTTGCTCTCTCCAGCTTCTTCCTTCTTTAAAGAATTGTTGTTATTGCTGTTTGCTTCCATTTCCGCGATCTCAGCAGCAGCTAAATAAATGAGAAAATAAATAAATGTTTTTTTAACTATATTTCAACTTACTCAAGAAGCGACCACCAGGACCTCTTGGTCTTCTCATAGCATGTTTATGACGACTTTCGTGAAGATAAGGCTTTCTTGCTTTTGAGCTTTTGAATTGTTCTTCCAACTTGAAGCGAGCTGCTCTACGTTTCAAGATACGATGGTATTGCTTTGCATTCACGTAAAGAGGCTCTTCTTCCACTTGTTGGGTTACCGTGGTGGCTTGTTGGCTGTTTCGAAAGGGATCAATCACTTGAGCAATAGCGGCAGCGGCTGCTGCTGCAGTAGACTAAAAAAAAAGGGCGTTTATTTTTTTTCTTCTCTTTCATGTGGTAAGTAGCTTACCATGGTTTGTGAGTAATTGTTTTGCTCATAACCAACTTTACCAGGTGAACTTGTCTACATATATCGGTTTAAATATCGCTTTATCACTCACCCACTGTTTCTTTTCTTACCATTTCGTCTCGTTATGGCTTCATTGTTGAATGCAAAAACAAAATAGAAAGACCTTTAACAAAGGAAAATAGTAAAAACGAAAAGTAAACATGCTGTACCTTATTTTATGCAAATTATTTGGTTTTAGTATTTTTTTTTTAAAAAAAAGGGAACGATATGATAGGATGGATATCTTCCAATAAAGTGCTTCCTTCAGCAATAAAAGTGAGAAAGAGGTTAAAAAGAATTTAAATTGAAAATGAGCCAGCTGAAAAATCATTGAGTCACACGTTTTTTTTTTGCTCTTCAAAAATGGAAACCATTCCATCCAATCAGAGTGCTTTATATAAGACTGATTTTGGCCAATGAAATATCTCCATTTAGGAAGGTGGTTGAAACCAGAAATTGATAAAACAGATAAAGGAATGAAAATGGTCAAAGATAGACTACCAATAGAAGTATTGGTTATTACAAAAAAAAATATAGAAGAATACAATGTGAGCAGTCGAATAAGCACATACCTTTTTTTCCCTTTTTGTTCTACTTTTTGGATAATAAGGGTAGTGCATATTGTTTATTTGAAGTGCCATGGAGGTTATAAGCTTGAATAGAAGCCCTTTAAAAAAGAGGATGTAGATGTAGATATATGTTGACCAAGGACACACAAAACATTATCAACTATTATACACCAACAGGGTACGAGATGATCACGTAATCTTGCCTTTAAATCATCTTTCAAACCAACCCTTTTCATGCTTTAAATTATCCCATTTTTCTTTGCTACAGTTTACGCTTCTAGAAAAGCATGAATGTCCTGTTCATGTCAGCACAGCTTGATATAAAGCTCAGTCCCCTTTTGGTACAGGTCAGGAAGCAGCGGTGCTCATGGCACGTGATTAAAATAAGCTGGACAATGAGTGATAAACCTCCACTTTTTGAGGAAAAAAATATACAAGTCTCTTTCATATTTATTAATAATAATAATAAGAAGAATGGGAAACAGAATATCAAATGTTACAGCAATAGCAGGCATTGATAGTTACGTGAGTGAACTTGGCGATGTCTATTACGAAAAGAGGTGAGTCATGACACTGAAAAGTAGCAACTTTGCCACTAACAACATTATGCATTCTTATATCAAATGAATAGCATTGGCAATGCACGCTTTATGAAAACCATTCGAGGCAGACATAAGGACGGTTATGTTGTTGTCAAGATCTTTGTTAAACCAGAGCTCGGAATGTCACTCTCAAAATACATAAAGAAAATAAAAAGTAAACGTTTTTTTAACAAGATGGACTGATCGGATTAACTCATTTTATATAGTTGAGTATAAAGAACTCTTAACGCTAACCAACGCATTTTCATATCAACGTATACTCGAGACGGACAGAGCAGCTTATCTCGTTCGACAATACCTTTATAGTAGCTTATACGATAGGATCAGGTTAGATAAAAAAAAAAGAAAGTTTTTATGCGCCGAAAAATGCTTTACTTACATTTGAAAAAGTACACGTCCATTTCTTACTACGATTGAAAAGAAGTGGATTGCATATCAGTTATTAAGAGGAGTGGCCGATGCACATGCTAAAAACGTGTACCATGGTGATATCAAGACTGAGAATGTGCTTGTGACCTCATGGAACTGGGCTTTTTTGGTCGATTTTGCTTTTTTTAAGCCAACTTATTTGCCTGAAGTAAGTTTTTTCAAAAACAAGTGTTTTAGACCGCTAAACATGCTTTTTTAAAAGGACAACCCTGCGGATTTTTCCTTCTTCTTCGATACATCATCAAGAAGAAGCTGCTATATTGCACCAGAGAGATTTTATAAGGCGGGAACAGCGATCGATCAACGCATGGTATTTTGTTTTAGATCAGAGTAACTGAACTTTATCATTGATTTACATCATTGAATTCTAGAGAGCAATGAATGAGAATGATTATATCAGCGAATTGACACCGGAAATGGATATATTTTCTGTTGGGTAAGTTTGATGCTATATAAAAAGAGAGAAAGAGTTATCGCTAGAATGAGTAGATGGTCATCATCATTATAATAATAATAAATAAATGTTTTAAAATATTTCTAAAAGGTGTGTGATTGCAGAACTGTTTCTCGAAGGCACTACCATGTTTACACTATCGCAACTATTTAAATATCGAAGTGGAGACTATAACCCTGAAGCAAGCTTGGAAAAAATTGAAGATCAACATATTAGAGTAGGTGGTGTGTGGGAGTAGAATAGAAAACGAGTATGTTTGTGTGTGTTAACTTGTGGTTTAGAGTCTTGTAAAGCACATGATCCAAATGGATCCCAAGGATCGTTATTCAGCCGAAAAATACCTTCAAGAATGGCATGGAAAGGCATTCCCACATTATTTCTACTCATTTTTATTTCAATACATGAGCTCATTAACAGACAAAGTAAATAATCAGCAGCAAATCGAAACCACCATCATGTCCGCCCTTTCATCCGCTTACCCAAGCGTAAGTAGTAAAAAATTGACAGATGCGGATGAAAAGATCGAACGTTTGTTTTTGGATTTCGAGAAAATCATGCATTACATTTCTTATCCTTGTGACGATGTTGAGACAGAGAAACGTCGTCCTGATTCAATTAACCCCAGCACGGCATCATCTGTAAGTTTATTGAAAAGAGATGGATTTTGATGGAGTTTCTTACATAGTATATCTTTCTTAAAGGTGTTACTTCCTCCTACTTTAAATATACCAAATTATCCTACAAAATCAGAGGATCCACAATCAACAGTGAAAGCAGGAGGTAAAATATGAGGAGAAAGATGGTATATACATCTATTTTTTTTTAGCTAATTAAAATGGTCCAACTTAGAGGAAGGATCATTGATTTTACTCTCCTTTGTATGTTCGTTGGTGCGTAATACTCTTTATCCAAGCTCAAAGCTCAAGGTATTGGACATTTTTTTGGCATTGGCCGAGTATTTGCCAGATGATGTCAAATTGGATCGACTCGTACCCTACCTGATTGTATTACTTACGGATGAGGCCGCTATTGTAAGAGCAAGTGCAATCAAAACCCTAACACAAGTTGTAAGTCATCGATCATTCGTATATACACATATAATCTGACCAATTTTTCAAATCTAGTTGTGTACTGTAGAGTCCATTTCTCCTATCAACGCTCGCATTTTCCCAGAATACATTCTTCCTAGTGTGCGTCCATTCTCTTCAGACCGTGATGTGCTTGTTAGGTCAACCTATGCAAGCTGTATTGCTTTGTTGGCTGAGACAGCATTGCGATTTTTGGAAATGACACAAGTAAGGGCGTTTGCTTCATTACGATAAACAGATGTGCTAATATTTGAAGAAAAAAAAAGTTGCTTAAGACAGATAACGTCTATCCACTCGGTGAAATGGATTCGGATGATTTGGATTTTGAAGTAAGTAAAATTAAAGCACAAAGGTAGATGGCGCTTACTAACACCTACATCTTAGTCTGCGTATGATACTTCTTTACAAGATTTACAGATTGTTATCCAAGAACAGGCCTCCATATTACTCATTGATAGCGAAAGTTCTGTTAAAAGGGCATTGCTTGCCAATATTACGTGTCTCTGTGTATTTTTTGGAAGGCAAAAGGCAAATGATATACTTCTAAGTCATATGATTACATACTTGAATGATAAAGATTGGATGCTTCGAAGGTATTTTATATATATTATTTTAAAAAAAAAAAGAGCCACCATACTAACAGGATATATATAAAGTGCATTTTTTGAAAGCATCAAAGGTGTGGGTACTTTTGTAGGAGCAAGAAGTTTAGAGGAGTACATATTACCATTGATGATACAAGCGCTTACCGACGCAGAAGAATTTGTTGTTGAAAAAGTGCTCAATTCACTCACGAGTTTAGCCGATCTTGGACTATTCCAAAAGATGAAATTATGGGAGTTGGTAGGCATCATTTGGCCTTTGATTTGCCATCCAAGTGTATGGATTCGCTATGGTGCAGTTGGCTTCATCTCTTCAACTGCAAAACATTTACCCAAAACAGATCTGTGGTGTATTATTTATCCTCTACTAAGACCTTTTTTACGTTCTGATATTGCTGATATTGATGAGCCGTCTATTCTGGAAAATATGGAATCACCTGTAAGGTTTTACATGAGATCAAATTACATTTACAAATGTTTTTTAACCCTTTTTTTATAGCTTCCTCGTCAAGTATATGAACAGGCCATTATTTGGGCTACCAAAGCAACAAGGAGTTCTCTTTTTTGGAAAGAGCAAAGAGAGAAACATAAACGTGCTCACAATCCAAAGTCAGGTCCAGTTACTACGATACCACGGGGCTCTCTCTTTAATAGTATCATGTTGGAGGAAGAAAATCAACACGTTACATCACAAGAGTAGGTATCACTTTTTTTACTGATAAATTTATGATGGGAATTATGTGCTGATTTTGTTGTTTTTTGAAGAGATAATGTGTTCTTGGAGCGATTGCGATCTGTTGGCATGACTTCTGACGATGAAGAGAAGCTTTATTATATGCGTGAATATATCTATAAAGTGTCACAGGCAAAGATGAGGTAAATTCATCATTCTATATACTAATATTCCCTCTTTATTTACACATATATCTATATTGTTAGTCGACCCAAAGGAATAGACGATTATAGCTTACAAGTAAGTATTAAATTCGCTTTAACATGAACCACCATAAACTTATTTTTTTTTCGCCTCTTGTGTTAGAAGGCCGAGATTTATTTAAAGAACTTGGGTGTTACCCCAATGACGGTGTTCTTACCAGACTTATCACAAAAGTTGCGCTCCATGAAGCTTCGAAAGAGTAAAAGCTTGACAGTATTAGTACGTTGATGTTTTTTTTAGAAAAGACTGTCTTATACCTGTATTTACGTATTCATCTATTTTAATTCCTTTTTTTTAAAAAAAAAATAGAATCCACTCGATAATAATGAGACGTAAGTTATACATTTTCAAAGCTTGCATTATAGAAATATACAAAAACTAATATGCCTTTTATCCATACAGACCTGATATCCCTAATCCCATCTCTCATACGCCTTCAAAGGAAGATATATGTAAGCTAAACCGCGTAGCGAGTCAACCACATATCCAGGCGATGCAACCCATTTCAAGTAACTTGAATGAAAGGGCCTCTATGGAACAATCTTCTTCTTTGCCCATTCAAATCAATAGAAAATCAGCATATTCGCCTATTCCAAGTCCTTCTGATTATAATTTTAGTTCGAGCATACCAAAGAGCTTTGAGCGCCCAAAAAGTAAAGACAGCATTGTCTCATAATCGAAAACACATATTTACTTACTTTTGTTTTAGGTATTATATTAACAATGAATTCAATCACAAGCAAGAATATGAGATCAGATGACCCAGTAGAAATGAAAAATATCACTGATGAGCAGCAGCAAGAAGAGGAAGGTGTTTTAGACGGTGATAAACTATCTCAAACTGTCAGTTCAGGTATGGTAAAAAATGATGCGTATGCTGTTATCTTTTTTATTAATCTTCCTCTACAAAATAGTTGGTTATGCCCATTTACAAAAGCTATTGTACAAGATTGCAATGGAAGCATTTCCACCGCATATCCCTGGTACAAAAAAAAGGTCGAATTCTAATCTATACTTAAACTAATCTCTATAAATTTAGAGTTTTCTGGTGATCCATCTGTCATGAAACGTATCCGTAGAGTACCTCAGGGCTCATCTCCCTTCCGGACCATTAATAATTGGAAGCCTGATGGTAATCTAGTTGCTCATTTCACAGAGCATACAGCTGCTGTTAATCAATTGGCCATTTCCTGGGATAATTTACTCTTTGCGTCGTGTTCGGATGATGGTTCTGTGCGTGTATGGGATTGTTCTCGATTGGAAAGAAACGTGACAAATCGATCCAGAGCTACCTATAATCAACAGGGCGGTCGTATAAAGTGTTTGACCTTTATTCAACAAACGTACAGTATTGCCGCTGCTTCTGATAATGGAAGTATACATATATTCCGGTAAGTATAATGCAAAAAATAACAGAAAGTATCGGTATTTACTTTTGTTTTCTCCATCTCTCTCAAGTGTTGACATCAGAAACGCAGGAACTGCTCTAAAGTTTGGTAAATGTGTTCCAGTTCGCTTATATCAGCTGGTTGATGAATATGCGGTTATTTTAAAGCATTTTACAAGTAGTATGTATATTTTCATTTCTATTTCTAGCACATAGCACTAAATGATAATAATATATACGTTTTTCTCTAACAAAAAAACCCCTACAGACGCTTCAAATACAATGGCTGGCTCGAAATCGATTTTGACGTTTGCCACCACAAAAGGCAACATCTATGCACTGGATTTATTGACCATGGAAGTATTATGGAAGATGCAGAATCCAAAGAGCCATGGTAACACACCATTTTAAAACTATTTTTTTTTCTCTCTCTAAACTTACCCATTGTTATTTTACTTTAGGCATTATCACTGCAATGACAACCGATCGACTTCATACCTGGCTTATTGTTGGTACCATGCGAGGTATACTCACACTCTATGATCTTCGATTCCAGATCCCCTTAAGATCCTGGTTACATCCTAGTAAGAGCCGTATCAGTGCATTGATGCTAAACCATGATCCAAAAGCGGAAAACAAGCAGGTCATCATCTCGGCAGGTAGAAATGAAGTTTCTGTATGGGATATTGTCAGTCTACAATGTCTGGAAGTGTTTGCTGTTAAATCAGGCGACGAAAAGACAACTGGTGTCATCTTGGAGGCTTACAAGGCCCTTCCAGCACCCACAGAAGCTGAAATACTTGCCAATGCGTTCTCCGTGAATGAATCGAACCTTGCAGAAAACTCTATTCGCGCAATTGTGTCACCTAGCGATTGTAGGTTTATGATTACCGGTGGCTCGGATCGTAAAGTAAGGTTCTGGGATACATCGAGAGTTGAGAATTCGGGTGTGGTGTTGGGATTGGACATAGATGAACCAAAACCAAGATATAGGTAAAAACATTGTCAGTAGTATTTTATCTTTTACTTACTTTGAAAAAATAGTACAAACACATACGAGAATATCAAATTTCATTTTGAGTTTGCCCATTCTCATCGTGGACAATCCACACCAAATGCATCGTTGGGAAATAGGTCGACACTTTCTAACCAGTCAAATACGTCGTCCAATGCCGTATCCCAACAACAACACCTCATGCGAAATCATACAGATGCCATTACAAATGTCGTACTGACCGAGATACCATACCCAATGATCATCAGTAGTGATAGAGATGGTGTCATCAAAGTGGTGTCATAAAACAAAATAGAGAAGAGTAGTTCCTACTATCCTCACCTTTTTTTTGTTGATGTGTAGCCATGCCAAAAAAATGTCGTTTACATAAATAAAATAAATAAATTCTATGAATGATATGGATAAAGAGAAAAATAAGTTGTACACCTCTTTCAAGACTTATTAAAGTAAGTTATAAGGAGACTTACTGATATATCAGCAAGCAATGTCATATATAAGCTTCTATTCATTCTGAGTAAGCTGTCATTTGAACTTTGATACAAAAGTTTAACTTTAATAATGAAGGTCCAAACGGGAAAAAAGGAGAATTTATTCCTTCAAATGTATTTTTATTGGTCGATTCCTTCCGCATAAAATGTTTTCATACGTTTTTCAGTTCTGTCCTGGATGGTGAAAAGCAGGAAAACCGTGTTCCGCGGTTTTATCCACGATGCAATCACCTCGATTGAAATACGAAACAGAAACAAAAAAAAGGGTCGTTTATTTCAATTTTCTCTCTCTCTTTCTCTCTCTTCTTTTTTTATCCTCTCAGTCATAAACACAAATGAAGCGATTCACTTCGATGGTTAAACCAAAAGGCAACTTTAGTTGCGTATTTGGCGAGCTTGGCGCCAAAGAAAACTCACTGGATCCAGATTTACTAAACTTGAAAAAAGAAATCGCACCTTCAGACCATCACATCTTGAAGAACGCATATGAGCGAGTGGTAGCATCCTTTGAGAAGGAGAGGGATATTATTCTTAAGAAAGGCTCTCAAGTGATTCCACAAGTCGATTTTGCCGATATTGTGAATGCTCAGTTACCGCAGAGCATTTTATCTGAAATTCGTAAACGCGGTTGTGTTGTTATTCGCAATGTTTATCAGCAGGAGGAGGCCAATAAATACAACAATGATACAAATGCGTATATTAAGAAAAACCGAAACCAAGTGACAGGATACCCGGAAGATCGGCCACAAATATGGGAAATTTATTGGTCACCTTCCCAAATAGAGAGCAGAAGTCACCCCAATTTCACAGCTGCTGCGCTTGCTGTACAAAAATTATGGCATGCATCGGACGATACAGTGATTGATCTTGAAAAGAATTTGGCATACTGTGATCGACTACTTGTTAAAAATCCGGGAGATTCAGGTTTTGTTTTGCATGAACATGTAGATAATGGATCTCTTGAACGATGGCAAGATCCGGAATATCGAAAATGCTATACAAATGTGTTGAATGGAAATTGGGAGGTAGAGTAGTATACAACAATATATTTACACACAACTAGTTTTGTTTACCCCGCTCTTCCATTTGAAAATAGGAGCACGATCCTTATGATGCCACTCACCGAGTAGACGCCAATACAGATTATTATCAATCCAATGGTGGCTCATCCCTTTTTCGTAGTTTCCTTGGCTTTGTTGCCATCAATGATATCGAATCAGAGGGTGGCATGTATCGCGTCTGTCCTCTTGTCAAGGAGACCACTGCCTACATTATGATGAAACCATTACTTGAAGAAAACTTGGATAAAAAGTATGAATATATATATTATTTTGGTGAAAAAGAGGAGCAAAATGGTATTAAAAACAGGTTGAATACTTTAGTGACTTTTGTGGCGCATACCCAGGTTTGAGCCATTATATTACTGAGAATGACTATCCACTTGTTCATGAATCTATGGTTTCGTTACCAGATTTAAGGCCAGGAGACGTAGTTTTCACGTAAGTTAAACACACATCCAGTTATTTAAGCGAATAGAAGATATAAAAAAGGGAGAGGTTTATTAAAGTATGTGTGCTTAGACACTGTGATCAAATCCACTCAATGGATTACGCAAATAAGACGTCAACAGATTCATCGTTATTTTATATTCCAACTATCCCTTTGTGTCGCGTCAACTCGGAATATATTGAAAAACAGAGAGAAGCCTTTAATAAAGGACGGTAAGTGAAATTGAATACATTGTATACTTCGCTTTTTTTTAATGGAATTATCACAAAACAGCTCTCCTCCAGATTTCCCCGGAAATCATTGTGAACAAACAATCCCTGAAAGGGTCAAACCTAGCGATTTGAATGAATTGGAAAGGCTTAGTATGGGAATAAGTACATTCGAGACGAAAAAGGATGCAACAGTTGGAGAGAGAAAGGCACTTGAAATACATAACAAGATTTTGGGATTTACTTTGTAATAATTAATAAATAAAGAGAGCGAGAGTATGAACTCTGTGTATACTAAAAAGCATTATATGGAACATACAGCATAATTTAAGATAAATAAGAACATAAACAGAAATAGCGAAGGAATTCTAGGATTAAAGACCATTATGTTTTATATAGCCTAAAGCAGTCTTTTAATAATATGATCTCTAATCTGAATAAAAAAAAATCATCTTAGTGAAACTTGTATTTAATTATATTCGTCTTTTGAACTATACCCAAATCTATCTACGAAACGTATTTTAGCACTTTTGTTATATACATAAAGTGGTGCTCTGGAACCTCACCGATTTAATTTCATCATGAAGCTCATTTTTTTCCGGATGTGTGCGACTTGCACTTTTTTTTTTCCTTCCCCAGTAACAGGGCTTCGTTTTGATTGGCTTTATTCGGCCTGAAATTCCCCGAGAACCCAAGCACATGATTTCATAAGATCTTAAGTATCAAAGAACCGATTACCCTTACTAACCCACTGTCTATCTATAGCTGTCTATCATATAGAGTGAAAGTATGATACAAGCCACAGGTGGCATGTGTTTTTTTGTATATTTTTTTAGAAAGTGGTTTTAGCCTCATCTGTTTCATCTCAAGCCAATAAGATAAAGATCAAACGAAATGGAAAAACAGAAAAAGAGTGGAATAGCAATAAGTGAGTGATTGATTGTATAATACAAATGTAATGATGATATAAATACAGTACAATGCAATACAATAAGTATGAAGTTAAAAATAGTGCCATCTGTTGGTCTCTATGAGTAACGCATTTAGATCTGTAAAAGTAGAATTGACGCTATGAAAATGACACAAAATGATCCTGTTTCTAATTGATCAGCTGATTGATCTCAAAAATACAATAAATAAATAAAAAAAAAAGTTTTTGTTTAATTATTTTTTTTGCATCTTTTAAGCAATAATAATTAATAATAAAAATAACCATGGAAGACACAACGTCTACAGCGATAAAATCCACTACTTATGAGCTATCTCCCCTCTCCTTTGATACGCCCTATCAATTCCCAACGCACTTTCTACCAAAAGTTATGAAAGGTAAGCCCAACCCACACCTTGAGTTCGCATTCCTCCTCTAATGTCACTTTTAGATGAAAGTAAAATTCCTCTTGTATTGGTTGCTTGTGGTTCGTTCTCTCCCGTGACATATTTGCACTTGAGAATGTTTGGTAAAGTATTCGGTTATATATAAAGTGGGGTGTTGGTAGCAGTGTTTGGTGGTGGGTATTGCGTATGTGTGGTCATCACCTTGGAAACAACTGACAACATTCCACAGAAATGGCACAAGATCACTTTAAGGAAAGAAACGAGTTTGAATTGTTGACTGGATATTACTCCCCTGTGTCTGATTATTATATGAAGGAAGGCTTGGCAAAAGCACAACATAGAGTAAAGATGTGTCAACTCGCGGTGGAGACAACTTCGGATTGGTTGATGGTCGATTCATGGGAATCACGCCAGACAACTTACCAAAGAACGGCTGTTGTATTGGATCATTTTGATAATGAATTGAATACTGTGGGCGGTGGAATTTTGACAGCATCAGGTAACATAACAAAGGGTCACGAGTGAGTAGAACGGTCATGTGCTGATGCAGCTCCTTTTTTTCCTTTGTTTTTGCAGGCGAAAGACGTAAAATTCGTATAATGTTGTTGGCTGGTGGCGATTTGATTGCTTCCTTTGGCCATCCGGGTGTCTGGGCCCCAGATGATGTATGTATTTTTTTTACGAATGTATTAGTTCAGTCTCTTATTTTATTATTTGGGTTTAGTTGCATCACATTGTAGGACACTATGGCTCTGTTATTATTGAAAGAACAGGAACAGATGTTTATGGATTTTTACTGTCACACGATATACTTTACCAACATCGAGTAAGTATTCATTGACTGAAATATGGAATGGCTGTAACAGTAAGAGATACTTAACTCTTCTTTATAGATGAATGTCACTGTTATTAAACAGTTGATCCACAACGATATTAGCTCCACAAAAATTAGGTAGGTTGGTTACATTTCTGTGTGCACACCAAATATCTGACAAGTGTATCAATTAGATTATTTGTAAAACGTGGCATGTCCATCAAATATTTACTTCCGAACCCAGTAATTGATTATATCCATGCTCACAACTTATACGTACCTCCTTCTACATCAGATTAATTATTCATACCACGATTATCAGATTGAAAAAAAAAAGACATTCATACACCTCACATTACAAGTACATCGGCATAAAAGTACACAGATCTCCTCCCTTTCTTTTTTTATTTATTTATTTATAGATATATAAATTATAATATAGAGAATACTTGATGTATAGGCCTACATAGCCAACTCCTTTTCTTTGGTCATAGTATTTGAGTTTGAAAGAATTGTTCGTCGGATTGGAAGGATATGAAGGCACAATAGTGATGGAAAGGGTGTGCATAAAAAGAAGTTGTGAAAAGGCATGATAGATATTTAAATATACTTTGCTCCTTTATTATATGATGATAATAAACAATAATATAATATTCAATCGTTTTAAAAATACATTTTTATACATTTTACTCTAATTTGCCAGTAAAGTTGCTCTTCAAGTCGGCCCAAGCCTTATAGTAATCCTCTTGCACTTTACCACAGGTCTTCAAACCCCAATGTGTGAGAGATAGCATGAATGATGTTTCAAACATAAAGGCTTGGTTGTTGGCGCCAACATATTGAGGCTTGAGATTAGCATTAGAAGCTCCTTCAAAGACATTGGCGTCAGGTCCTAAGTACCCAAATAATCACAAAATCAGTTATATAGTTACTTTTAATATCATTTATTATATACTTACCATGAGGAGTCATAATGCTGTGGAGAGATCCACCTCCGGGAGCAAAGCCATCAGATTTACCGTCATAATCACCAGTGATCAATCCCATAAATTCTGACATACAGTTACGATGGAAGTAAGGAGGGCGGAACTAAGTAATCCCATACCATTGTTAAAAAACACTTCATTATATCACTACTTTGTTATACATACTGTTTTTTCTGTTACAGCCCATCTTGGAGGGAATATAACAAAATCGGCAACGGCTACACCGGGAGTATCAGATTTGGCTGTAAGAACGGTAAAGATAGAAGGATCCTATATTCCATGATTATGATTGTTAGTATACACAAATTAAAAATATTATTACAAAACATTTACCAAATGATCAAAAGATACGCTGTTCACGACACAGAATTTAGAAAGATCATACTTGTATGGAGCGTAGTTACCATGCCATGCAACAACATCAAAAGGTGTATGATTCTGCTTAGCTTCAAACAATTTACCGCTATACTTGGCAATAATTGTCCATTCCTCTCCATCCTCTTCATCATATGCTGCTACAGGTGTCTCAAAATCACGTGGGTTGGCAAGACCGTTTGCACCGATGGGTCCGAGATCAGGAAGTTCAAAGTGACTACCGAAAACTTCAAGAACATATCCTCTCCTAAATAAATAAATAAAAAACCGTAATTAATATCATCAGTTTCATCATTTTTCCAAAAGAGATACTTTACGATGGACCATCAGGTAAATTGACTCTATATCTCACACCTCTTTGGATGACAGCAATCTCATTAGGTGCTACTTTCATTTTACCAAACTCAGTCTGTATATCCAATGTACCCTGTTGAGGAACTTTTTTTAAAATAAAGTAAAAAATATATATTTAGTTTTTCTTTTCTTCTTCCTTTCTTTCCCCTTCTGTCCCTCTCTTTTTTATATCACCATTTTTATATTCAATACCGTCACCATACCGATTAAAAAGTCGCCATCTGCATTATAGAAGGCATTACGACCCATATCAACATTAGCGGCATACACGTGAACGGCTAAACCACTGCGACAAGCAGGATCACCAGCACCGGCTAAAGACTTCAATCCTTGAACAAAATTAACCTTTTCTTCACCGGCGGGCAAATCAAAAGGACTCCAACGGATTTGGGTGGGTGTGATTAACACATCATCACCTTGGTATTTTGATACTAAAAGGCTTCCATCTAATGCAGAGTTGGTTGTAAAAGGTGTGTGTACAACAGAAGGGCGGATTCGATAAAGCCAACTGTTTAAAAAAGTAGGCAAACAAGGTCAATTTTGCTCTTCCATTTTTTTTCTATTGCTATTGTTTAACTCACCTTCTCTGATTGTGTGTACGAGGTACAGTAAAAGCTGATCCAGAAAGTTGTTCGGCATAAAGGTTATAAGGGCACTTTTGAGGTGTATTTTGCCCTTTTCGTTGGATGTATATTAGCATAAAGACAGAAATAGATGAAAACTGGATTTACCTTTTGGAAGTGCATCAGGTAATGCTTCACTGCTAAAATGATTTCCAAAGCCTTCTTGATATTTGTATCCAGTCATTGTATATGTTTATTTTGATTTAGAGAAATAAAAGAAAAAAAAGAAGAAGGGTAAGAATGATATGCGAGATACAAACAAAAGCTTTGGTTTATATATCGTTCAACTGATATACACACAGCGTGGGAAAATGGACCGTTTACCTCATAGTACAGTTATGCAAATTATTACCCCGATAGTCAAGTGAAAGGTTATGTCCTGTTGACCGCTATTTTATTTCTGTGTTTCTTCGCTTACGGCTTTAACTCCTTTGGCCATACTTTGATTTTTTTTTTCTTTATCTTTTGCTTTCACATTCTATCCTCCCGGTAATTCCTATTTTAAAAGAGTTATCCAATAGAAAACGACATAAAATAGAAAAAAAATCATATGTTGTTTACTTGTGCTGATCACTTTAAAGTTTTATTTTCTGTTAATAATCATTTCCTATCTGACAGTGCATGTTTTACACACTCAATACCAAACCTACTCCACAAAATCATGGAGTATCAGAAAATTCTTCTGAGAATCAATATATAGCCAATCAATTAAGTGATCATGTTCTTATTATATTATTATTATGCTATCCATCTTCATATAATAGCGATGGCTCAAAAAGCATTTATTTTAGGTTGATTTTACTATTTTACTTTATTATTTTCAAATGAAAAATAAGTCAAACACGTTCCAAAAGTAGTAAATCTGATAAAAGGATTATGATTGTACAAGTATCCCATTTTAACATTCATTGACGAGTTTAAACAAATATCTATTGCATGTACACTCCATTGGATAAAAAAAGGACCTTTATTTTTATCTCGAATGATATTTATTATCTATTCGGGCCTATCTCCTTTTTAACCTGGTGGTAAAATTAAAATGTAAAAAAGAAAAAAAATCTAATCAAAGTAAAGTTATTCAATTTATTCGGATCATACCACTAAAGTGTCATTATCTACCTGGACTATTTGATAGATATATTGACCTTGGTATATTATGTTATAAACAAACTAATAATGGTTTTAGAATAATAAAATATATTTCTATAAATGAACTGATTCAAACTGATAATTCTTTTTATTATGAAAGTAGGAAGCTTTTGTGTATATATCTCAACTCTACTGATCTTATTTTGATGAACTTATTACTTAAAATTACCGTAGTTAAAAAAATTGGGTTTTTTTAAAATCAGATAACCCAAACTGGTGGAAAGCTCTGGTAGATGTGAACAAACTTTAATGTTGTTATTAAAATATCATCTAAATGTTCTTTCTGTACTATCTTAATTGCCCTGATTTCAGTACTGTCTTAAAAAAGTGCCACACCGGTAACTGATATCACAAATATACACAATTACTAGCTGCTACTTTCACGATATTGCTTGTTAAGTTAAATACTTGACGTCTGGTTGAGTGAGCCCATTATGTACTTGGTTTATCCATTCTGCCGCGGTATTTGAGTCTCTAGATCAATCTTTTGTCTTGCTGATGTGATTTTAGAAGTTTCAATACAAAAAAAAATATGTGACTTTAAGAATAGACTATAAAAGGAGAATACATTTCCTTTTTTTGATGTTCAATTTCATAAGAAAAGCTTATATCAAGAACTACATAACTGCAAGCCGATGTGTTCTAACTGATATTTTAACAGCGTTTAAATGGTTGTAATCTATATTCTTTAAAAAAAGAAAAGACAAGAAAAAAAAACTAAACCAAGCATGGACTGATACTTCCCAATTAAGATCATGAGCCAAGGCAATTGGTTCATCATGGAAATACAACTTTACCCAAGATTTGGCTAGAACTGTAACGGAATATGTAAGTTCCAGGACTTAAATGATCTACCACAAGCAAGTTAAAACCAAGAAAGAAAAAGGCGTAATGCGTGGTCCCACCTTTTTAGGTATTAATTTAATTTCCAAATTATGTCTCTCAACCAATCGTTTTTCCGATATAGCTTTATCATTAATAAGTGTTGCGTTTGCCACAAATATTACATATAATGATATTTCTCTTGTCAATGGAACTCATGCAATAAGTGTGATTGTTGATGATCAAGTATATCCATTAATTGCTAGTAAAAAATCATCTTTGCTTCACTCAGGTCAGGCACCTATTGCTCAAGACGGTTACAGCTATATACTGTTAAATAATAATATGCTTATCAACCCCGAAAACTTTACTCGTGAATCCGCCGTAAAAAATACTGTTAATGAATACTTCAACCGTACTTGGAACAAATGGAACTTGAATAAGCTACCTATTGTACTGCCTTCTCTTCCTATAGTTGACTGCAAGGGCAACGATCTTCATATCGATGGTCAGATTCCAACTATTCATCTTGTCGATAATGAGACAGAATTAGAAAGAATTCATAAAAACCCAAATAATGAATCATTGTTCGTATCGGTTAGTATGACGAATATAAGGTAAATATATTTGTAATTATACATATACTATGCTTATATCTAGGACTCACACCGACAATTAAAATATAGTTTGATAAAGTAAAAGATTTTGAAAATGTCACATTAAAAACATCGGGTCATAGCACAAGGATGCTTTCGAAATTATCGTACAAGATCAATATCTCTAAGAAACAAGATCTCTTTGGATATCGAAGACTCAAATTTAGATCTCTTGGTACCAATCCATCCTATATGAGAGATTATCTAGTGTATGATATGTATAATTCGGTTGGCTTACCAACATCAGAGTACAGCTATGTTAGAATCTATATGAACGACGAGCCTCTTGGTCTTTTTGGGCTTGCTGAAAATATGAAAAATTCTTGGATTCGAAATAAATTTGCAGATGGTGATAAGGGCTTTAATCAAGGTGCCCTTTATATTGCTGATGTTTCTGGAAAGGAAGATATGGGAGGCTCTGGGGGGCCACCTGAGGGCTAAGGAGGATTTCTTCAAGGTGGAATAGATGGATCCAAAGTACATGGAAATAAAGGCAATGAAACTCACCCAGGTGGACCTGGACTTAGAAGTGGTGGTGCTGATCTATCGTATCTTAGAAATAATGTTTCATTGTATTCTGAAAGTGGACATTATTCTCTTAAAGAAAAACCTTCCAATGGAGAGGTAAACTACACTCGAATTATGGATTTTACCAAATTTATTTCTGAATCCTCTAGTATGACCACTAATTATTCATTAGTACCTCTCTGGGAAGAGAAGATTGACACCGAAAGCTTCCTTCGTGGCATGGCTATGGAAATCCTGACATCTAATTGTGATGGTTACTTTGGTTTGGCAAACAACCATCTACTATATGATGACATCGAAAATGAGCGCCTCATCTTTTCTTGTTCTGATTTTGACTTGACGATGGGACATGCATGTATAACATAACTTCTCTGTCTACTGGAAATTATTCTGAATTTCCGGGATTTGGTGTTCACCCTCTTCCAAAAATGCTTAACGTGACTACCTTTAATATACAGTTTGAGAATCTCTTAATCAATATAACTCAAGATCTCGTAACTCCAGATGTTTTAATACCGCACATCAATCAGCTTACTGAAATGCTTACTAGTGATGTTGAATGGTACAGAAGTTGTATTAGAAAAGGATCTGGAATAGTCATTTTGTTTTTGGAGGTCAAAATAATTCATAGCCTGAGCAAAGCAAAAAATCTATATCTACAATGTCACCTAAAAATGATGGAATGGGTAGCCCTATGAGTTCAGCTGATAACATACCATTTATCAATGCTGTCAATGGACCTGTCAATGATAGAAGTTCCCTTGCTCTCAAAGAGTGGATCGAGCTTCGAAATCAAAACAACTTAAACTTCTATAACAAGAATGACTAATTAATATATATCTATATATTGCATTTTTAACCCTACACTCTCCCTTCTCTTTCTTTCCTTTTTGTTATTACCATTTCTTCAAATAATGAATATTTTATAAAAATAAGAACATACTGTGCCTTGTAAACTCCTCCCCCTTTTTTCTTTTAAGAAGATGTGACTTTTGATATGTAAATGTCTTTTTTTGACAGTCTAAGATCAAATACCAATAAAGAGACACCTAGTTTTTTTCTGTTTCATCCGAGTTGCTATAACAATTAAAGTAATACTAGCGATTTCCCTCGGCGGCTATAATAAGAATATTTACCGTAAAATAGCCCCAAAAATACGAGCTGTAAAACGATTGATTGGGTATGACCTTTTTTTATCTTGTTGGTTTAGATATCAGTACATTGGCCTTTAAATAAAACACCATGTGCAATCATAATAATATATAGTGAGCCTTTGAAGTTCTGTTATATAAAGGTAGCACCCTCTCTATTTTTTACCTCTGACACTATATCTATAAAATATCATTCGAATAATGTTCGGGAATAAATGGATAATCTTTTTAACCCAATGGAATAAAAGTATATGATAATGTAAGCAAAATGAAAAACCTTCGATCAACATAACCGAAGTTCCAATTTGACATTTTTGATATCATTTCTGTTTTCCCGGGATTATGGTTCGGCACAGTTTTTCCTCTTCCGTAAAAAAAAAGACGAGTATAAAAGAGTGAACATTAATTTTTTATATAATTATTTTCGTTTTTTTTTTCGTTAAATTTAAAGAAATAAACGGTAATGAAAGCTACTGTTGTGCTAGGTAACATTGGAATATTTAAGTTCAAAGTATATAAACTCATGGCATCAACTTGCTAGCTTTACTATTATCGACTGCAGCTAATGCTGCCAATATTACGTACAATGTACTTTCTCTTACTAATGGTACCCGTACTATGGGTGTTATTATCGATGGACGAACATACCCCCTTCCATTCAGTGAAAAATCAAAGATGCTACATACTGGTTTAGCCCCTATTGCTACTCAGGGTTATAGCTACACATTATTAGAGGAAGGCACCAATGTTAATCCGGAAAATTTTACCCGAGATCCAGTGGTTTCAGACACAGTGAACGAATACTACAACCGATCCTGGAACAAATGGGAGTTAGAAAAGTTACCAATCGTGCTTCCTTCGCTTCCTATCGTCAATCGTATTGAATCTGATCTTCATATTGATGGAGAAATCCCAACTATTCATTTTATTGGTAATCAGACAGAATTAGATGCAATGCATGGAAACCAAACAAATGAAGATATAGAAGTTTCAGTAAAGATGACCTACATGAGGTATTGAATATATTTTGTGTAAATAGATGCTTATATTAAATATACTAACGAAAATAATATAGTCTTGATAATATCAAGCAGGTTGAAAACGTTACCCTTCAGGTTTCGGGACACAGTACAAGAATATTTCCAAAATTATCATACAAATTCAAAATTCCTAAAGGCAGTGATCTCTTTGGTTATCGTAAACTAAAATTAAGGGCAATGACTGGTACCGATTTTTCCTACATGAAAGATTTTTTGGCGTGTGATATGTACAACTCTATTGGTTTACCAACAACAAAATTTAGCTATATACGATTATATATGAATGATGAACCGATTGGCCTTTTTGGACTAGCTGAAAACTTTAAAAATCCTTGGATTCGAAATGAATTTGCAGATGGAGACAAAGATTTTAACCAAGGTACTCTATTTGTTGCTGACGTTAATGAGGGAAAACCGGTTGGTGAGCAGCCAGAAAACTCTGACCAGAGTAATACGAATACCATGAATGATCCAAACGATTTCATAAGAAAAGGAGGTGCTGACTTGTCATATCTTGGACCCAATGTCTCTCTCTATTCAACTGGGTATTACTCGGTCAAGGAGGACCCTTCAAAAGGAGATGCTAATTTTACTCGAATTATGGATCTCACTAGATTTATCTCTGAAGCTTCTAATACGACAACTGATAACTCAGTAGTGGATGATTGGGCGAGAAAAATTGACGTCGATAGTTTCCTTCGTGGAATGGCTATGGAAGTTCTTTTATCTGATTGTGATGGTTACTTTGGTTTGGCTAACAACTATCTACTATATGATGACATCGAAAATGAGCGCCTCATTTTTTCTGGCTCTGATTTTGATCTTGCAATGGGTCTCCTATGTTCACCGGCGGTTATCAGCGGAAATTACACAGAGTATCCAGGCTTTTCTGAACGCCCTCTATCAAAAATGATGAATGTACCGAGCTTCAAAAATGACTTTGAAAATTTACTGGTTAACATCACAAAAGGTCTTCTCAATAATGACACTTTGATGTCACGCATTGATCAGGCGTTCAAAATGCTTACTACTGATGTTGAGTGGGATAGATCACTACCTAAAAAAGGTCGCTTATTATTAGGCTCTCTCTCCCCTGATGCTGGAAACCAGACATCTAATACAAATGTGTCCAATAGTACCCAGCCAAATAATTTAAATGAAAGTGACATTGAAGAAATTCTTAGAAACGGAATACCTTTTGAATCAGCAGTCTATGGACCAATACCTTTTAATGTTAGCACCTTGCTTCCATTAAAAGAGTGGATCAACATACGTGGCGACAATATTTTGAAATTTTTCAACCAAACTGTATAATTAGAGAAATAAAACCTCGATCATTTTCTTTCATATTCATTTCTTTTTATTCTACTGCCTTTACCTTATTATCTAAACTATAGTAATAGAATCACTTTATAAATAGGCTTTTTTATATACTCATTTTTTACTTTAAGCTCGAATAATTCGAAGGATAAACGAGATTAACCTATTGAAATGCTATAAAACTTACTTCCGAATCATACTACGCCCTCGATTATTCCAAACACAGATTCCATATTAAACTAAACCGATTAAATCCTTTATATATATATATTACTTATTAACTCGATTAGGTGATCACATGAAGTATAATATTGATATAGCATATATTACTCTATGTTTGATGAGTTATTATCTCGATGATATAGCTTACAATAATAATGCTACAATCAGACATATACTATCTGGCCTGGATGTGCAATAAAGCAAAATGTCAAAAGAAAAAGTGACACAACAATCTGAGTTGTTATTACAAGAGTGATTTGAACACCGTTATCTAGAGGAGGCCCAAATATGGTGGATGATGTATCTTTTGATGAGGCAATCAATGGCCAAATTGAGCGACAGGGCTTACTTAGCCTAAACGACTGGATCTCCATTCGTAGCAAAAATATCTTTAATTTCTTTAATCTATCAAGGTAAGTTGGATTTATGAAAATGAAACAAACTTTTTCTTTGACTAATTATAAACATAATAGTGTGGAGAGTAATCAACAAGCAGAAGAAAACTATTTTGGATTAATGTCCTACATATCTAAAACTGGCAGATACACAGCTTTTGGCAACCAAAATGTCTTTGGAGGACTGAAGGATTCATTAAACAAATTAACGACAGCATTGTATTATTGAATTTTCAATGCGATAATTTCATAAATTAAATTAGGCAGCTTTTAATTAAATGATCTCTGTTTTTCTTGATACTTACAGGATTATTTGCCTCGCATCTTTCACTTTAGCATCGATAAAAATAAGTCCATATTTAAACATAGTAATAATGAATGTATTGACTTTCAAAGATGACAAATTACAAAGAGTTAAATTCCACATATCATTTTACATTTTTTGTGTATTCTTAAGTTTCTCATAAAGGTTATTGGTGTTTCAAGCATCAAATTAAAAAGGACCGATGTTATGAATGGAATCATCTTTATGCAAGTCAAAAACTGTTTTAACATAATAGAATTTTGCAGGTAATCTTAAATTAATCGATATGGAAAAATTGGAAACATTATATCACAGCGAAAAGAACTATAAAAGTAGCATACCAAAGAATACACAGGTCTTTAAATGTTTAAAACAAGTCTATTTAGCATTCTTCTGGACTATAAATGGTAGTTTATCCGAATATTCCTTAATTATATTATATAAACAAAATCTAAAAAAAGGTTTCTGCTTGAACGTTGATGGGTGTGGCAAGTTTGAAAGGATGGGCTTCGGTATTGAGTACATATTCATTTAGAGAGATAGTGTTGGGATCAGAAAATAGCAAGTATAGGTATTTCATGGTTTCAGCTAAAAAATAGCTACAAATTCGAATTTTTTAGGGAAAAAAAAATCAAATAATCTTATTTAAAAATCAAGTACCTCTCTTGAAAGTCTAATGGTCTAACGTTATTGCTATTAGCAACGTTTCCAATTCGAGTGAATCCCGACCTTGTCTTGCAGTGTTTTTCAATTGCTTTAAACAATTTCCATCCCATATCCTATTTTTTTTTTAAATAATTAGAGTAGCAATATTATTAGTGACGGATGATATATCATTCTTACTTGATATTTTGAGTCTCCAGTTAAGCGATAAAAATAGAACAAACTCTCAATAGTTTCTATAAATTCAAGTTACTACCAATGACTTTATATCGCTTATATATGCGTTATACCTGGTCGAAGATCATATGCTGAGTTCTGTACAATAAATCCATCTTGAAGCACCTTGTCTTGCATTTCTTTAGGATATAGACTAATATCTTGGGCCTTATCAATCCAACTCCATGTTTCTGGTGCTATACCAGTGGCTGTGTTGGCCCATGTATCATAGCAGGATGACATCAACTCGTGTGAAAAAGCTTCATAAGTACTATTTTTTAAGTATTTTGAACCAAGTAGTATATTTCCTGGTATAAAGCATATCTGTTTTGTTTGTATGTTTGTTTGTGTTTTTAGCTTTAAGTTACATGTTTATATATCAATTCTACTACAAATATTTTACCAATTCACCAGACTGCAATAATTTATAATTACGATTGAAATCAGCCAAAAATACCTTTCCTGATTGCGTTTCCGAGCGAAGATATTTTCTCATGCTTTCTACAGAAGTCTCCCACATTTCTAATTGAAGGTCATTTCCATTCATTAATATGGGTGTCTTTAATAAATATTCATAAAAGCTATCGGCCATTCCGGATATTGTAATATGTGCTAAGTATAGAAATATAAATAAATAAACGCACCAATGATAGATAACTAAGCAAATAAACAAATAAATAAATACCATTACTAGGTAAGAAATGTTCTAAATCCCATTCTGTGGGATAGAGGCCTGGAATAAGCGAAGGGACTTGGGATATTTTTTCAATTACTTTATTTCCAATTCTCTCGTAACTATCATCACCGGTTACTTGACTTAATCTAGTTAGCTCTAATTGAAGTGAGCCAAATTCTGCCAATATTAACTGATTGGACATAATAGGCTTAGAACTGAAAGAATAATATTTATCAAGTTAATTGCTTCTTGCTTGTACTCATTTTAAAGAACTTTTTTTTAAAAAAAAAGAATGAAGATCAATTTCCCATTCACACACTTACTTTTCTGCATCAACATAAGCAGTTGGAATGCCGTTTGGGGTATCAAATGCCGGCATAATAACATATTTTGCCAAATCGACAGCTTGGTCGACTAAAAGTTTGTTTGGCTGTAAGTCGTTAGCAGCTAAAAGACCACCTAAATAACGAATTGTTGTTTCAAATGTCTTTGAAGAGCTTGTAGTTTTTTTCCAATCCACATCCTTTATATAGTTTAATGCCATATCGTACTCATGTTGGAGGTTCATTATTAAGAGGGTGTCAAGGCCATCATAAATTGATGCTGTAAAGTGATTAAAAACGAAATGCTTGTTTCAGCATAAATACTTGAAAATTACCTGCCCAGCCATTTCTTTTTGACATTTAGTATTACCATTAATATAAAATCGAAATAATATAATAGAAAAAAGTCATAATGCCTTACCTCGAATCAGATGGAGTGTTGGAAACAGGCTTTAATTCGTCGTGTCCAAAGGCGTATAGCTTATAACCATCCCAGGCATGTAAGAAAGCATCCTTAATAGCGTTCTGTCTCTCGGGTTGCTCTTTAGCGTTAATAAGTGTAAATAATAGGCAACTAGCAATAAGACACGTTGACTTTCGCATAATATATTCAAAAGTTTAGGAGAAAATAGAAAAGAAGATGAGAAGTGTAGCTTTAAATATACAAATTGTTGTTAACATACCTCGATTCGGAATCTTTTTTAAATTTGAATATGATAGAAATGTGAATCAGCTGTATTCTTTATTTACTTTTGTTATTATTATTGTGAGATCCATCATACCACACGGATCAAAATCAATGTTTTAACTTTTTGAAAAAAAATTACACATTTTTATTACTATAAATGTAACCAGCAGTTCAATCGGGATGTCATCCTAGTATGATTTTCCCGTTTACTTGATCTTAGTGTAAGTTCGTCTGCTACATTATCGAATGTCTCACAAACCTTTCA
>VCJJ01000512.1:0-21840 GCA_024139415.1 Backusella tarrabulga | reverse complement strand
TTTTTTTTTTTTTAAAAAAAAAAAGATAACCAATACTTACCCAAATCCACCATGTTTACGGTAATGGAGTGCAGCGAATACAAGCCCAGCACCCAAAATAGGAGCAGCGATAAAGCCAAACCATCCACCTCCAGAGTGACTGGCACCAGGGCACCACATCTCCTCGCTTTTCTCAAGTTCATTTCCGCCTTGACAAGTAGAAGCTGCAATTTTACGATATCCTGTTGGTTTATAATAAAAGTCACGCGTACCATCGCATTGTGGTTCTAAAGGAGAAAGTCCAGGGACCAATACACATTTATTATTGGAGTCACGCACAAAGTTAAAATCACTATTTTTTTTTTAAAAAAAACGAGTATGGATGTTAATATAGGTCACTATCGAAACTATTCATCATTTTAATAAAAGAATCTACCATTCATAATCAGCTTCGGTACAAGAACAATTGCGGACCACTTCTCTTGGCTGAACCAATTTTTCACCAATGTAACAATCACGATCCTGAATACGACGGAAATATTGTGTTTCACGTCCAAACAAACATTTTTCGCCACGTGTATCTTCTGGGCTCCATAACTCAAAATCATCGTCGTTAGGATGATCCAGATCCAACTTGCACTTTGTGGGGTGTAATGCACTAAAATCGATATGATATGCAACCGACTTTCCGCCCTTCGAACCAAACAAAACATACTTTTGGCTGGTACCGTCTGGTTGAGTAATGATATCTTCAATAATCACTTTATCATCACGCTTTGTAAATTCATAGCTTTCCCATTTCAAACCCTCGTTGGTGGTATATTGAAGGGTGTTGGTTGCCTCTTCATTGTTCACAAGGATAAGAAGGGCGCCTTGATCGGCAAACTCCCAAAGATGTGCACCCTTTTGGATTTCTGTCCAAGTCATACCAGCATCACGAGTAAGGAACATATCACCATCAGTATAGCGTGTTAAACTCTTGCCAACATTACCAACACCAACCATTAAACCTACAGCACTAGACAAACTAAAGAGATCACGAGAATTCTGGCGTTCAGAATAGCAGTGAAGATGGAGGGCGCAATCTTTATCACGACAATCGTAAGACTGTCCTCTGCTATCCTTTGAAGGAGGGGTGAGAGCAGTCCAGTGACCACCTGCATCGGCAGTCTTGCGAGTAACAAGCTTCTTGGGGTCTCCCTTATTGGCCTGGCCAGGATTATTGACAATGTTTGCAATAGAGATACCTTCAATACCTTGCATCTTTTCAAAATCAACGATACCCATTTCATTACGATTGGCATTATCCAACGAGGAAACAAAGTATGTGCCGTTTGAGTTTGAAGTGAATATGGTACCATATTCACTACCACGATGAGTGTTTGTAGAAACATGAATCCACATGGAGTTTGCTGATTCCATAATAGTAAAGGCTTCTGGAGAGAATTCAAAAGAGGCAGGGAATGAAGCAGTGGCAAAGGTAATACCATCCAAACTAACAAGGAGTCGCAAGTTAGCACCGCCATTACGAGAAGCAGCAACGACCATGTACTTTCCAAATACAGTGACACCAACAATATCATCAAAGACCACCTTCTTGTCATGGAAATAATCATTGGAAGATACAAATTGGAGAGGGTTTCCATACTGGTTCATCTGGCTACCAGATTGATCACGATATTGTTCACAGAATATGGAGTTGCGATGAGCGTCTTTAATACCACCCTCACGACCCCAAATACAAGAACGCATATAAGTACCAATGGATGCCCATCCACGGCCATTATCACGGGAATAAAATGCTTCAGAGTGACAATCCTTGCTGAAACCATTCTCACAGTTCTTTTCACCAACATAGATCAAGTAATCTGGATCATCGTTATGGAAGTTCATAATGGTACCTTGGAGGTTAAGAACAGGTGGAATAGGAACACGCATTTCCTCAAAGTTGGAAGCAGCATCGGTGGTAGAGAAGTGGACTTCGCCATCAGTAATGAAATAGGCTCTTTGGTTGAAATGAGGGCTTTGATAAATGGAAATAACCTTGTGATTGGGGAATTGCTCTTTCCAGCTGAAACCATCATTATCACTGCGCCAAATCTTACCATCTGCAGTACGTACAACAACACGATCAGTATCAGTAAAGTAAATATAATCAACCACACGGTCCGTAAATTCGGTTCGACTTGATGAGATGCCTCCACTTTCTCCGCATTGCCACTCCTTTTGATCTTCAAGATTGATACCACCATTACATGTACTCTTTGTATTTTTCTTGTATCCGGAACGGCCACGGAAGGTATCTCCCGCTTTGCAAATGGCAGGTCTGTCAGGATGTCTACCCTTGAACACACATTCATTTTCGTTGTTACGCCAGAAACCAAAATCACATTCAAAGTCGATATCACGGCATTCGCAGTTTTCCTTGATCACCTCGGGTTCATGGAATTTTTGGTTGACTTTACAAGCATGGTCCTTCTTACGGCGCCAATGAGCGGTACTCTTACCAAGTAAACAGGCATCATCACCGTCATCGTCCTTGGGTATCCAACGTTCAAAGTCACTCCTTTCATCATTGTTTTTATCCATTACACACTCACGAAGTTTGACATCACTGAAATCAACAGTAATCATGACCTGTGACTTTGCAGAGCCACGGGTATGACCAACAATAATAAAGCGAAGGGTGGATGAGAGAGGATCGGTTGTAAGAGTGTTGACACGAATGGGTTCTTCACTGAATTCATAATAATGCCATGTTTCACCTTGGTCCCAAGAATAAATAAGATCGGTGGTAGCCTTTTCGTCTGTCACCAAAACGAGAATAGAACCTTGATCACCAAACTCATAAAAGTGTTCACCGTCTTGAATTTTGACCCAGTTGTGTCCACCATCACGAGTTAAGAATGTATCACTTTCGGTATACTCCAAAAGAGCAGGTCCAACATTACCAACACCCATGGCGAGACCAGGAGCGCCAGAAGAGGTAAAGATAGCACCAGGTCCATGGATATCGGTTCTACTATGAAGATTCAAGGTGCATTCCTTTGTGCGACAATCAAAACCAGAGGGAGGCTGCAAAGGCTGCCAGATGCCTCCATCATCCCAGGTAATCATGGTGCGTACCTTTTTTGTTTGGTCACGGCTTCCACCAATCAACTCATCGGCATTCCACACTTGATTAGCGAGGATAACACCATCCACACTCTGCATCTTTTCAAAGTCAACAAATCCGAAACCGTCACCATTGGTATTGTCAAGTGAGAGGTGATAGAATGTACCGTTTTCATTTGATTTATAAAGAGAACCATAGGCCTTTCCATGCGTAACAGACTTGAAAATATTGAGAAGAATGGAATGTGTAGTTGACTGAAGAACAGTGAAAGTCTAATAAATTAAAATAAAAAAATAAAAAATAGATCAATACATTAATAATGGTGATAATATATATATATCTCTTACGTTGCGGTTAATATAATCATCTGGAGGGAATTGTGCCTGTGAAAATGTCTTTCCATCAATGCTGACAAACAGACTGAGTTCACCTCTATCACTGGAAGCCACAGCCATAAAGTCTTCAACCACAAAGAATTCAACGACATTCTCGAAATAAGCCTGACTAGTACGACCCCAATCAGTTGTACGGATTAAACGGGCATCGCCACCCACTTGCTTTTTGTCATAAACAGAGCAGAACACAGTTTCCTTTTCAATTTCATATTTGGAATCACGACCAAAGATACATTTTTCAACATACAAATCAAGAGAGTCCCAGTCACGGCCATGATTACGAGAAACAAAAGCTTCGGAATGAGGTTCAGGATCAGAGTTCTCTCCAATAAACAACAGCCAGTCTTTTTCTTGGGGATGGAAATCCAACACTTGGCTAGCATGTGTGCTAGGCGAAAGAGGTGCCTTTACAGCGCGCCAGTTAGCTCCACGATCTTCAGTGACGTAAAATTCTTTTTCCAAAAAGGCATAGGCACGTTGGTCATCAAATTCATGGAGAAGAATGCTACGAACAAGGTTGTTTTCAAGAACACGGGACCATTTGACACCTTGATCAGCAGAGCGCCATACCTCGCCATTTGTAAGTCTAACCATGACTGCTTCGGAATTTTTAAAATAAACAAACTGCTCAATTTCGCTGGTAAATGAAATTTGATATTTGGAAACGTTATCATCTGAAGGCTGAGCAAAGCTATCACTGGGTCTGGATACTTCAGCTGTATTGTCACTGCATTTACGATCGGTAGGCTCATCCAATGCCTTTGAAGATTTACCAAGAACACACGTGTTACCCGGAATAAGACGGTAGCCACTAGAGCTGGGATACGAATCATCACTGGATTTGCAAAGACCATTTGGTATAACATCAGGACCAATACGTGTGCATTTACCATTACTATCACGAGCAAAGTTGTAATCACATTCATAGTCAGCTTCCGTACAAGCACATTCTTTAAGCTCAGTAACAGGATCTTGAAATTCAAGTCCAACATAGCAATCACGGTCTGCCTTTCGACGGTAAAACATTTGCTCGTGTCCCATCAAACAATCTGGTCCGTCAGTAATATCACGAGCATACCACTTTTCAAAATCACTCTTTGATTCGTCCTTTTCGCTAAATTCACACTGACGAGAGAAAACATCGCTAAAGTCGAGTTGGATGGCCTGAACATTAGAATCCGAAGAACGAACGGAGCTACCAATCAATAAAAAGTTACGGGTGGTGGATTCAGCATCTGTTGTTAAAACTCTAGCACGGATCTGAAGTCCCAAGTCAAGTTTCTGCCAATTGGCGCCACGATCCTTACTCCACCAGACATGATCGGTTTCTTTTTCATCGTCGATGATAACCAAGAGGGTACCCATATCGCCAAATTCGTATTTATGGGCACCTTCACGCACCTTTTGCCAGTTGAGACCACTGTCAGTTGAGAGGTAGGTGTCGCACTCGTCATACTCCAATAAATTGGCGCCAAAGCTACCAACACCCATCATGACACCCACCGCTGTTTTTGAGGAGAACACCTGTCCACTGTTACGAGGTGCAGTAACAGAATGTAAATGGAGAGCACAAGAGTCGCCACTGCATTTCATATTCTGACCATCAACATCCTTAACACTTGTTATCTCTTTCCAGCTAGCGCCATCATCAAAACTCATGCGAGTACGAATATCCTTATCGGGACTGTCGATTTGTGTTGGATTTGTTATAATATTAGCAATCATGATGCCCTCCACGCCTTGTACACGCTCAAAATCAATAAAGCCTTGTAAGTTGCGGTTGGTATGTTCAAGACTTTTGACAAAAAATGTACCGTTGGAATTGGACTTGTAGAGCGAACCAAACTGGTCGCTTCCACCACCCAACACATCAATCAAGAGCGTAGAAGAGCCGGTGCTTTCAACAATGGTAAATGACTTTTCATGAAGAGTTGCGCCTTCAGGGAAGATAGCCTGGTGCCATTTTTCGCCATCCTGAGAGACGTAAAGAATCATATCCTCTTGAGCAGAAGAAGGCTTGACTACAGCGACAATAAAGCGATTGATAGCACTGACTGCAATGACACCCTTGACCTCTTTGCCTGTACCAAAGTCAACGATCTGCTCGGTGTGAAAAAAGTCCTCTGACTGAACAAGTCTTAGTTCTTCGGGGTTGAGTATACTTGTTACGCCCTTCTTTTTGGGCGATTCGACACACATGACTTCTTTGACAGGCGCATTTTCAAACTGCTGGCTCGACAGACTCCAGATACATGACGTGATATGCGTGCGTAATAGCGTCAATTCCTCAAAGTTATTCAGTGTGTAATAGGTCTATTTTATCATTAGGCACCATTACATAATTTATATAGATTCGTGTTACCTCGTCGTGGCAATCGACGCCAGTCCATGAACCAAGATTGCATTTGAAGCCGGTAAATAAAACATAGCCAGGCCGTTCTGCGTGGAAGGAGAGCTGAGCTCCACCCGCTGCTGGTTCCACAGGCGTAGAGAATTGCTGCCAAGTTTTGCCTTTATCGGTTGTTTTCCAGTGTGTTTTCCCTTTGCCCAAAACATAAGCCTATAAAATAGAAGCTTAGTAAAACACCTTGCTTTTTGGAATAAATCCTTACTCTATCAACATCAAAGGGATGTTCATATAAAAAGGTTGCTTCATCACCACCAATCTCAGTAATTTTTTGCCATTCATTTCCTTGGTTTTCAGATCTATAGACAGTGTGTGAAAGTGCGTCCAGCCAAAGGATGACCTTTTTAGTTGTTTGATAAGCAAGAGCACAGCGTGTGAGAATGATAATAAGACTTTTTTTTCTCTTTTAATCAGCTTACCGGAGAATCTTTAAAGTAAAAGAATCTACTTGGAGCTTTATCAAAGCCTGTTTTAGAAACTGACTGTGACAGAGCGCTGCTAAATAGTGCACATAAAAAGAGCCATAAGGACAGACCCCTTGAGGTCCGCCACGAATATAACATTTTCAAGTAGTTTGGTTTTATTTGTCTGCTGCGAAATTAGAAGGTCGAGTAATAAGCGTGTTTAGTTGATTGGACTTACGGGTATTTTTTTTTTTTTAAAAATCAAAGATTTTCTCTGTATAAAGTCGTGATTTTCCCTCCTTTTGAGTTGCGCTTTACTTTATGTTGAGAGAAGAAAAAAAAAAGGAGACAAAAGAGACAGTAGAAAAGCAAAATGCTAAGAGCTATTACACAGGGAAAAAAAAGAGAGGGAAAAAATTGACTCGGGGCTGTCATTTATGGTAATCGGTAATTGTAGCAAAAACCTCAGCTATCACTGCAAAGCTGAAACAGATCTAGTGCAAAAAAACCTCATGGCAGCAACAGCGACTCTTTGTTAGAATATCATGGTTTTGATTTCTTTTAAAAAAGACAAGGTGTTGACTCTGGTATTTTTTCAAAAGAAGCATCATGTGGAGTCACAATTAAATGTTAGTAACACTCTGACATTCTCTTTAATGATGCTATACAAATAGTCTGACGCACTGTTTTTATCATTTTTTTTTCTTGAAATAAAATGTATCCTCATTAAACGAATGAGGCTAAGCATGTATTTTACATTACTTTAATGCAAGTTCAGATCAGGTTGTGGTAAATATAGATTAAAGTGAGCCTCTCTTTGACTGTACGCGCACTTTACTAAGGATTTGACACACAGATGAACCTTAATTTTATAAATTCACATCAATCTGGTTGATAGAGTATATACATTCTCTCATTGCTGTGCAAGAGTGGAATCTCTACAGACACAAGCAAGGGCATCCGGATGTTTAAACAACTTGACAATTGCATCAAGTATATTAAAGCAAAGGTAATTATGATATCGAAAAGCATAAGACTGCATAGTAATATATGTCAAATTTAGCGTAAAAACTCGATAAAAGTATAGACCGAGGTGAGTCACGTTATAAAGCTGCACTCTGTGACTCTTGAAAGCCATCCCTTATATTTTCCCTATAAATTCCAAGTTCAACATTTGAATACATGTAACGCCTGTTCTTCCTATATTTTTTTAAAAAAAGTAAACCTTACTTTATATATACGTCTACCTCAAATAGTTTTCAAAACCTTCTAACTGTAATATAAAATAGATGAAGTATACTCTTTTCTTAGTGACCGTAATTTTCATTTTCGTTAGCTATACAGAAGCTTCTCGGCTTTATATCGATTGCCATGAGGGTTTCTGTAGACGTGGTGTTGTAAAACCAGGAGAGAGTGGTCATATTTCCTGGTGCTTTGAACAGCTTCAGTCGAGTCCAAGTAAAATTGCCTGTGAAAGCTCTAAGACTTGTCCTCGGGAAGGAGCACACTGCATCGGTTCATTGGTAGGTCTATATCCCTCGCATAATCAATTCACTATCTCTAATTGAAACTATGTAGTGATCTCGTTGAATTGACATTATCATACAAAAACCTCTGCAAAAGAATATCACTAGTATCAGAATGCTCTGCATCACTTTTATTATTTTTCAATAAACGTTATCTCGTTAGAAATATACGCACATATATATGCTTTTGTTTATGTTTCAGTTTATTGCTTTGAACTCATAATACCAGTGATGACTTATTATCATCCTATTTCGTAAAAGGGTAATTAATGATTCGAGGAAATATCAGTCTTGCATATCCTTTTTTACTCCTATCATACAACGCCCACAGGGGTTAGGAAGGTGTTATGTTAAATGCTGTGTGATAACAAAATATACTAGAAAAAGAGAAATTATTTTTTACTTTGGTACTCATTTGCTAATATCGGCCTACTTCAAGTAATTCTGATGCCATTAGTTAAATACAGTGTTTTATACACGTAGGAAAAAAATCGCTTTATTATCATCATTCTAAAGCTGGTTTGGTATTTAAAGGTATCTAAGTGTTAAGGTGTTTTTTTATAGAGTCTGAGGTCTTTAAGGGTATTCAAAAGAATTTAAAGACACCAAACTCTCGTGATACAATACTGCATAGTTTTTACCTCATAACATCTAAAAAAGAGTTGAATATCTGAATACCTTTAAGTATCTTTTAGTGCCTTAAAATTCTGGAATAGGTTTTAGGATGGTTTTTCCGCGACCTGGCCCTTATTTTTAACTAAAACCCTGTGTGCTAAATGCCATTGAAAAGAGAACTCTTACTCAATTTAACCACCTAGTCTTTTTTTCTGTAATCCGAATCCATCACTGAGTTGCATTTATCATCAAAAGAGTTTTAGAAATTTTTTATTTTAAATACTAATGCTAGTAGTATTAAGGAGCATCAGAAAAGAGGCACATTCACTACCCCTGATTGTCAAAGATAAACTTGAATAAACTATTATTGGATTTCTTAAAAAAGTCTTTTGCATTAAGAAGTGCATGAAGAGAAAGAAATAATGAAATGAAAGGGGGGGGTTTTTTTGGCCTCCCTGAAGCTAATCGCAGAATTTATTAATGCATGATAACCAAGTTTCTTGTAGGAGAAGATTCGTCCAAGTACGTACTCTATTTTACGAAAGCTTCGTAATTTTTAATCAGTATAAATTATTAACAGACGCAAAAAAAAATTGTTTCGTCTCATTGGATAATTCAAGATGCATCATACAAGATATTTTCTTACGATTTGAACATCAAGTAGAAGAAAAGTGCAACATTTAATTTTAATTTGGAAGGAATTGTTATTGTTTTTATAATTATTTGTTTTGTATTGTTATTTTCAACAATAGCAAATGAAATCTCTTAATTATACCCCTTTTTCCTTACCCTCTCTCTCTCGGAAACAGTGACCAAACATCCGACATGGAGGAAATGAAAGAAAAATAATAACTCCCAAATCGTGATATCATAGGACATGGGGTGAGGATGTAAAACAGTAGTGAAGTTATTTGATCTGCTGAGTTTTTTTTATTCTGGGAAAGTAATGCTTCCCCTACTCTGAAGAGGTACGGAATAGCGAGCCATTTATATTTATTTATATTTTTTTGTTTTTCTACATTAAAAATGTAAACAAGTAATTCCGTTTTGACTTTGTTTTTCATATAATCGGTAAGTGGCACTTGAGTTATATACAAACAACAAAGCCCTATGATTTCTCCATGTTCCCTTCTTTGGAAAGTGATGTATACTATTTATTGTTTTTCTTTTCGTTTTCTCCCTTAAGTTTTTCTTCTATTACATGTTTTTTTGACATTTTTTTGGATAGTCTTTTCATATCATTAAATAGAAATATTACTGGTGTTTGTGAAGTGTTTCGGTTTTCTGTCATTACTAATAGATACTAAAAGTAAACAAGCAAAGGTTTGAGAATATCATTTTTGTTACACAAAGTGACACAAATATTTAGGGAGTGGGATATAAATGTAATGTCAATGACCTTTCTCCTCTCTTTTTTCACTTCTTTTTATTATTTATTTGTTTTTTAAAAGAGCTTTGAAATATAGCTTGCAAAATCAAAAAAGAAACTCAAATCATATTAGATTATACAAAAAGAAACGAAATAAAAAATAAATAAATGGGAAACTTTCCAAGCTCAATGTACGATAGTCCTTACGATTATAGCAATCCATATGGCGGGTACGGCTACAACAATTACGCCTATAATGATCCAGTAAATATATAACACTTAAAAGGAAAACATAAGAAACTTATTCATACTATTATATATAAATATATCTTTTTTTTTAAAAAAAATAGTATTATTATAGAAGATATACGAATCAGTATTCCATGCCTTACTCACCTTATTCAAACTACTACGGGTATCAGCAGTATTATCCTTATAACCAGTATAGTGCTTATAGTACACCTCCTTACGGTACATACGGTGCTGGTATATATGGAACGCCAATGACTATGTATAATACTCCTTTGGCCTATGCAAATAGTAGCTATTATTACCCAACGTATCGACAAAGAGGATATATATAACGTCACCTTTCACCCACCCATTTACTCCAACGACACAAACAAAAAAAAACTTCTTTATGGATCATCACGTGTATTTTTAAACATAAGCCGTTTTTGTTTGTTTGTTCTCGTGGATACTTATTGTTATTTATAATATTCAAGTCTACTTTACCTTTTCATTAATAAACTCTTGTGCATTAAATTGGTCTATGAAAACGGAAAGGTTGATTCCGCACATGTATGCAAGTGGTAGCACAGATCTATCAGAATACATAAATTTGAATGTGATGATAGGTATGTCTCACAATTGACATCAATGGGTAGTATAAACTTTGGGACAAATGCCTGACTGAAACGGAGAGAAAAAATTAGCAATATGATTTCAGGGTATATCAATGCTTTGCTTGTCTGGGATCATGGCTTTTGTAATTGTACAAAATGTTTATGCAAAGCTATCTTCAAATTATAGTCAGGAGCTATATTATTATTATTAATGTATAAAAATATGAGTAAAATATGGCTTATACAGTCAGTACTATGGATTGTATTGTACCCTTATGAGTCTGTCAGCTCAAAATCACTAGAAGGATTTTTGAAGCCAGATCTACACATGATTGACTTTGCTTACTTTAAATTCGCTGTAGCAAGTTTCTTTTTTTTTGGCATTAAACAAAAGTGAAGGTAGCAGATAAGCACTTAACAATACTAAACTGATACGGAATATCTAAAATAAAATGTATCATCCATGGATTTGCCTTTATGATAATTTTCTCCAATTCTGGCGCCTTATCTTTATGAGTATTCGTTTATTTTACCAAAGATATAATAAGAACAATAATAATAATAGAGAGTTTTTGGGCACCCACTTTTTCACTTTTTCACATTTAAGCTCTGAAATCACAAGTCACACTGAAAAAATGAGCTCTTTTTTCCAAAAAATTTGAAAAAATTGACTTACTTTTTGTCCAATAAAAAGCATTTCTTTCACTTTTATTCCTTAATATGGTAAAAAATAGACCTTGATTCTTTTGATAATTTTATTTGAAAATCTTGTAATAAACTCAATCGCGTGCGAATCTAAGTGATAAACTTAATATTGCCCAAAACTCTCTAGTAGTACTTCGTATGCTGATATAAACTATTTATATAATCCTATTGAAAATAAGGTTATAAACAGTAAACAATATCTAAGATAGAAGCTAATTTTCCAACATTTTTGCATTATGATAGGTTTTGTATACAGCATTTTCTTAATCGAGTACAAAGTGGCAGGAGGTTACCTCATAATGACTTCATTGATATGTATGACTTTCAGTGTATATAAACCCATCATTTAACTTTAAACAGAGTGATTACAAATAGTTTTATATAGTATTCTTTTTTTTTTACAGAAATAATAAAATAAAGAATTCGTCAAGTATACAAAGCAACAGAAAAGAAATGTTATCATGAGAGCTCAAAAAACATTTATTCCAGTAGCCTTTTGTGCATTACTTCTCTTAAATACAAGCGAAGCTCATGCAAGAGGTATTTATCTTCCAATATTATCGTTTTATAAAGAATAATGGTTTTAACTTACAAGCATCTGCACATAGATGATATTGTGCACTGGACAAGAGATCAAGTTCATGCATATTTCGACAAGTACAACATAGGATACGATAAATATACTGATGAAAATACAATTATGAATACGGTCAAGCAATACCACGATGCCGCCGTTAGCAACTTTAATAGTTTCTTTTCCGATCAGGATAATCAAATCAACCGCTTGATGGAAGCACTAAGACTTAAGCTCGAGACTCATTATAAACTCGCATCTACTAATGTGGACGCGCTTATTAAAGATATCAAGCACAGATTGACGCAACTTGAAATCAGTGAGCATTTAACGCAGGATCGAGTCAAAAATGCATTGGACAAGATGCAACATGACGCTGTTAAAAAAAAGTATATCACCAAAACTCAGTGGAGAGACATTGCAACCGACCTCGAATCATCCTTCGCTGGTCCAGACTGGCTTCAGCGTATACTAACTGGATGGGGCGGCTACGTATCCGACTCGAGCAAATTTCCTGAAAAATCCATTCACACTTGGTTAGACCAGCATGTCGGTAAACGTTTGGAGCAGAAGAAAGAGCTTACTCAAAAACAAATCCAGTCAGTGCTGGAAATTCTCGGAAATTCAGTTCGTAGTGTCACCTCATCTGATGTTACTCGATTAGGTAATCCTGGTTGGTGGAATAAGTTTAGAGCGGATCTCGAAGCCACAGGAAAATTTGAAAAGGAACAGATCGCCGCTATTGTCGAATCAATCAAGAATGACGTGATTGGTTACAAGATCTCCATGATAGATTATGGAAACTATGACAATGATCACTCCAGCCAGCAACATGTATTTTCAGCAGCTACTAAATATATCAGAGATACTGGTAATAGTATCTATGATGCTATACGCCAGCCAATGAAGAACAAAGAGGCCAATCTTGATAGTACCATTTCAACTGCGTCGTCTGCCACGTCGTCTGCCACTTCATCTACCACAGCTACATCAATAAGTATTGATTTTGGGCAATTTTGGAAATCAAAAGAACTAGATGCCTATCGTAAATTGGGGTACACCGAAGCAAACATTAAATGGATTCAGAATCACTTGTCCCAGAACTTTAACACAAACACTATGTATGCAAAAGAAACCGTCCAAAACGCATTGCAAGTTATTCGCCAATATATGACGGATACCAAAGTACAATCAACAGCTGCCATTGACGAGCAACTCAAGGCATTTGAAAACTTGATCGATTCCTGGAAAAGAGCGCTATCTCATTGAGTAGAAATTTATCTGAAAAACATATGGGAATAAAGTAAAATCATTTGCTTAAAACTTTTTGATTTTCACATCCATATTTTAGCTTTATGAGCCATAATACGTGAAATTAAACTCTTTTTAATGGGCTGGATCAGTGCTGATCATTAAATACGAATAAAAATAGTACTGCTGGTAACACATTGATTAAATTAGACCTATCAATATTAAATCAACTGTTGTGTCCAGTTGGAGATACAATGAGATAAAATCAAAACAGACAATTTGAAAATAAATTAAAACTGGTGATTTACCTTATTAAAAATAACACGAGTAATTATTTAAAATCTAGTGTAGGAAGTATTGCTGAGGTTAACAGGGTGAATCATCCTAGGAACACCTTATGTGAATATTCTGCTCTTGTGGATAGAGTAATTGATTGTTTTTCGGCACACTACATGTAACGGCTGGTTCCTATATTTATACAGATATGAGATTGACAGCATTCTAATTTTTCATTGTTATTTGCATTGAAAACAAGTATATATCAAGTGTATATAGCGAATAATAAAAACGTAATCCTTTTGGAGGGAATAAAAGGCAGTACGAGGTGCATTGAAGAAATAAGTAATTAGGCATTGCATTGACGTCTCTTTAATTAAATCTGTGGTGAAAAGTATGGTGTGTGTAAAGATATACTTCCTTTAAACGCATTTTAATATAGTAAAATCTTATTCACAAGCTTTTGAAAGTACTTTAATTCCAAAAAACACTTCGAATACGACATTAATACTCAAATGTAAGGGAACACAAAACTAGCTTTACAATGTTGAATTAGAGAAAACCCATTTTGTTAAAGTTTTTTTTTATGGATATGGATTAATATATGTGTGTGACCTTATCCATGATGCGAAAAGAAAAAGACCTTCATGTACGAAACTAAACTGGCGAGTATGTGCCTAAAGTATCTCTATCGGAACGTAACGAACTTGGGATTATTTCTAACAAATGGGATATGTCTTTAAAGGAAAATTCCTAAATGTAGCCAGAAACAATCATAATACATGACAGCCACTCAAAAAATTTGACTCCCCATTTTCTACAACCTAAAATGGATTCAACAGGCTATCAGCCAGATCGATAAATAAATAAATAAATATCATATAGGCTCATCCGATGATTTGTTTTTTTCAGTGATATTATTTGTAGCGCAATTATTACTGGTCTGTTTAAGTGCTTAAACGTACGATATTCACCCCCTTTATCATGTAATGATTTGGAAATATTTCTCAATTACTTGTTTGCTTGAAAAAGCCAATAGCCCAAATAGATCAACATATCAAAGTTTATCATGAAAGAATGGGAAACTGCGGAGTGTATCATATTTTATCTTCAGCCAATAAACAGTAAGCGCATTTCTCTTCAAGCTCAAGGGCAAAAGGAGCTGAGGTTTGATTTGTATAATTTTTAGAATGATTGCTCGTTTTTATTATACACAAGGCTTTTTAGATTGTTAATGATGAAACTTTAATATTACTACCTGAAACACCACCTCCTGGATTGTCTCACCAAAAAAACCCCAACATTTTTACCGTTTTTGAAAACCAAACGCGAGATCCAAATTTGACAAAAGAAACAAGATATTAGATGCGTGTGTGTGTGTAAAAAGCTTTAAAAAGTATAAGCGCCGTGGCAGTTAGTTACTTTAGGCTTTTAAGGTTTCGTTGTAAAAAAAAAACAAAATATGGCGAAGTTGTTTTGGACTAATTTACCGATAAATGGTTTCTTTTTTAAAAAAAGGGCGGTAAAAAGCGTAGATATAAATGATAAAGAAACACGATTTCATTTATTTTTTTTACCTAGATCCGCTTTTTTTTTCTACAAAACACGAACAATGTTATTATAAAATACACACATGAAATGTCACAAATCTCATCTTTCTCATCTTTTTTTTTGTGGTTATGGGAAAATTCCCAAGTGGATTTTCTTATATACGTAGGTTTTTTTTTTGAAAATTTCGTAGCCATACAAGTACGACATTCCCAAAATAAATTCACATACTAAGGTCAGAACCCCACATTTATGGTCCGTGCTTGCTACTTTCTCTAAGTAATAAAATAAAAATATATATATTACCTTGTGATCAAAATCATTAAGACGGCGTGAGAAGCCAAGAATAGGAACTTGTCAATCTTGCATTTTTAAATCATGCGCTAGAAAAACACTACTTTTTAAACAAAAACGATATTTTTTTTTAAGAAAAAAATGTTATAAAACTGAATGTCCTTGACTTCCATAAACCCCCTTTTTCTGATCTCCTACCAATAAAGCGAACAAGGCGAATATAGGCGGAGATATTAATAAGCGAGATATAGCAAAGGGATCAAAAACAGGGACCAAAAATGATGAAGAAAATTTTTTTTGTGTAATCTTGACGCTTTGGACAATCCCCAATTAGTTCGGAGTCTCCACAGCTTCTATCAAAAACCGACTTTCCCCGGATTTTTAGACGAATAGAATGTTTCCCGAGTTATCCAAATAAGTGCAGCGCAAAGTATTTTTTTTTGATTTTGTAGTTTTGCAGTTTTGTAATGTTTATGGTGTATTGTTTTATATAGTGATATAAATAAATAAACATAAATATAATAGGCATGGGAAGCGAAGAAAAAGGAGAAGTGTTTATACCCCACACACTAAAAAGATGTATATAGAATCTCGTCATACCTTTAGATAACGGAATCACAAAGCGTTGTACAACAAGCTATCATCAGCGATCTCTCTTACTCTAACCTCCTTTTATTTTTATCGATAAAGGCCTAGAATAATTTATGGAAAATGGCGTATTTGTAACAAAAAGGGTAATAATTTTGGAGAATATACTAATCCGGATCCACCGGATTCTCATGCCGAGAAAAAAAAAAACTTTCGATTTTTTTCAATCAAACACATACAACTCTTTGCAAAAAAAAAAAAACTAATTCGAATCAATACTATTTATTTATTTATAAAACTTTCTTTTTGGGGTGGTATGAAATGGATAACATGGAAATCAATATATTTACAGTAATTTGAGATTAGATATAAAATAGAAAATAAGGGATAAGGCAATGAAGGACTTTTTTTTAAGAAAGAACAGCAGAAGGAGAAGTAGAATAAATGCTGTAAATTGAGTTGTGTGAATTGTAAAAGCAATACTTGTCAACAAAATCGCTGTAACTCATTTGGAAACCCTCGGCGGAAACAGGGGGAGACAAGGGAGGGGATGATGGAGGAGAAACAAGTTCGGATGATTTTGAAGAAGGGGGTTTAGAGAATGATGAGTCAAATGAGCCAAAGAAAACGGGTGGGGTATAATCGATAAAAGTTTCGGTAGGAGTACCAGGAGGTGAAGGAGGAGGAGAGAAAGGCTTGCGAACAGCATTGAGTGAGGCAGTGAAATCGTAGCGGCGGCCAAGTATCTTGGTATCATTAGGATTGCGAGCCTGCTCAGACAATTCCTCGTTCTCTTCTGGTTCCTCAGGTGTAATACATACTTCATAATTTATACCATTGTTGTTATCCCAATATTCTTCGTTGTTGACAGAGTATCGCAAAGCAATGTAAAGGGTTGTCTTTTTAGCTTCAATTGGGATATAAAATGAAAATCTGTCCCAAGTATTTCCAGTAGTTGCCAGAGAATCACGGTAAACGGCAGGTGTTTCGTGATATGTACTCCATAAATCAAATGTATAACGGACAGATATTAATTTTTCAAATGAAATATTCAGTGCTTTGCAGCGGCCTTCAATCATAATTTTGTTTTGTAATCTGTCTTTGGTATCGGCTTCGGCCAAAGTAATGTTTTCCATGCGGATTTTCTTTTCATTCAAAGCAATGGATCTCTTGGGCCAATTGGGAAGTGTCAATTTGAAATCATCAGCAGATAAATCATTTTCTTGAGGGTCGCCCTCACGGATAGCAGATGGTGCTTGGCATTTTAAGAAATAACGAACTTGATTTTCATTTGAAAATCGTACAGTCTTCTTTTTTTGTTGAACATTAGGGTGCATAGGTATAATAGTGGTGGTAGGTCGTTTTAATTGAACCTTCTTAAAGGGAATTGGGTGTGATGATAGTGTGAGAGACATATGTACAGCTTTAGTAAATAATAATAGAATAAGTTATGTAATATATATATATAAAAGAAGAAGAAATAAAAAAGAGAAAAGGTCTTTAAAAAACTAAAAGGAGATACTTTAGTCTTTTTTTTTATGTTGATTTTTGAACCTGTCGACGAAAATCAGTTCCTTTTTATACAAAAAAATCAACCGACAGCGCCAATCCTATTATGGGATGCGATAAAGATAAAGTTTTTCAGTTTCACAACTCTGTTCCAACTCCGTCCAATTTTTATGTGTTCCTTCTGGACTATTGATCAAAAAGATAAATAATCAATCCACTTTTTCGTTGCACAATCAATTATAACTTTTTTTTTCTATTCTTTTCTTGTTGTTATTATTTATTTATAAAATACTATGATTAAATGATTGAGTATCAATGAGCTCTTCATTCAATTGCAATTGTGTATGTAATGGCAATGTGGCTAAAGTCTTTTTACATCTATTATATCTCTATAATTTTTAAAAGGCGTTAGAATGGGAGATCCGTTTTAAATTCATAACCACTTTTTTTGCTATAATAAGTATATCAATCTACATTTTTCTTTTTCTATTTTATATCATTACCACCTTATCATTGGCAGAGTGTGCATGTAGTATGTAAAACCGGAGGTATGTTTCTCGATTCCTACTTCCCACGATTCCCGCTCTTTTCAGTTTTTGGGCATTATTATTGGTCGTTCATTGTTTGTTTAAAATTAATGGATATCATGATCTATCTTGTGTTCGAGCTTTTTTATTTGTTTTTTATTTATATATTTGTATTTTATAATGCAATCTTGAAAAAAAGGAATCGAATATATTTTTATTTTAGTGGCTTTATTCCAATTCGTTAAAAAAATGAACCAATTGAAAGGCCGATTCTAACCTTTTCTTGTCGATAGAAAAAAGTGTTACAAAAAAGAAAAAGGCGTTATCGCCTTCACTTTTTCGTTTTGATTTTTTTGATTTAAAAAAAAAAAAATTAAGAAATGATCGTAATTAGTGATCTGATTTCTATCACTAGTATTTATAATATTAAGCTTAGTTGGTCCTCTTTTATCTTCTTTTTCTTTGCTCCAACGCTCTATGAGAAAATGCTATGGGAAATCAGTTTCAAGCACACAAATGGGGAAAATAATAAGATTACTTTTGTTGGTGATTGATAGCAATAAAACAATAACAGGGAGATGCCTTCTCTACAACATTGGCCTGAGAAAAAAAAAAGCTAGCATTCGAATTCTCGGACAATCCGAAAACACCAAATAAAGTGAGTGAAGCCATCTCTACTTTATTTTGTTGGATTAGTTCCAGAACAATAAAAAGTCTTTTTGTATGGTTATTTATTATTATTCTTTTAGGTGTACAACAAATTTTAAAGTTATTCCTTTTCTTACTAATAGTATTCACTTGTTATAGAACTTGATTCAATGAAGTTCACGCAAACAAGATGAAAAAGCTTTTGCTTAAATCACGCAATGGATCATGCATTATATCAACATACTCCGAGTGATGTGGGCTTTTAAAATAAAATAAAAGCTGATGGTTTTAGCATAATAAAAGGAAGATTTCTTATCGTTTGTACATCTTGATATAGTCAAATGGCTTTCTTTAAGCACACAAAAAAGTAAAGGTATTAACTTGGTTGCTTAAATATGAATAGAAAGAATAATGACAAAATATAGTTTTAGCGGTGTTCCACTGTCTTTACCCCTTTTTGTCAAAAAAGATTCCATACTTGATTAATCCAAATTAGAAATCTCGGGAAAGCTCCTACGTTTAAATTTATGCTGTTATAAAAATAGATTCTAGAGTTGATACACAAAATTCGGTAAATATACATAACCTTTCCTTTGATTACACTCTTTGCATTATTAATATTGAGTTAATAATTCTGGAACAACATCTAACCGAGCAGTGTTTAATAAAGTATCAATGCAAAAAAGATTTTGTATCCGTATGAAGCATTCCACCATGTTGCTTTCTGTGGGAAAGAAGAAAGATAACTGATTGTTCTATAAATAATGCTTTCTTTATAGTAGTAAAGTAGTACGTATCATCATCCTCTGTTTCTTTTTTCTTGGTTTTTCAAATTGCGCCTTTTGCATTATTTTATGATATTATTTAAAAAATGTTTAATTTATGATTTTATATTTTATGTTAATGATTGCAAATGATAAAATATAAATTATTAGATTTGTTTAGGCAGCTTATTAATAAAACCCTTGTAATATTTATAAATGTACTTCAGACATCAAACTTTATTCAGCATAAAGCTACTATTACTTTGCTAAACATTCTTTTAATAAAGAAATACTTCAATTCAGGGGAAAGTAAACTATGTGTATAAAATGTATATTTATTACAATGATAAGTAAGACATCAGATCGATGTTATTAATGTAAAGATTAATAATATATCCTTTTCCTATCAAAAAAAATGTTCTACATACCCTGTCAAACAAAAAAAAAAGTATATCAGTTTGTTCCTGACATTTCCGAGCGAAAGAAACCGGTTTATTAGTCCGACGGCTTTTTCCTATCTTGATACTTTTTCACAATTGATATCCCTTTTTTATCTATCTTTAACTTTTAATATCAAACAATGCAACTTTATTTTCTCTTTTCCTTTCCCTCTTTTTCCATCAAAACAGTAGCTTATGTTCATTTAGCCAAGTGTTTGCTCTATTTATTTAGAATATTAAATAATGTAATATATTTAGAGTGTAACTACGGTAAACACGTGCCTGGACAAAATCGATTACTATTTATAACAACGGATGGCTGAGCTTTTATCATTGTTAAAACTTTAACATGTCTTTCAGCAGATTGCCCAATCTCACAAACAGTAGTACATTTCGAAAATTTCTCTTATGGACTCGAAAGCATCTATTTGAAAAAAGGTTACAGTTTCGTTATCCAGATCTTACAATCCATGTTTCACGACAAGCAATGTTGAGTATAATGGGTAATCTTATCCATCCTGGCCGTTTCACATTAGTGACTACAAATGTAGACATTACTCGGCAAGCAGTACTAGGAAAGGGGGCACAGCGACTGGTGAATACACCTAATGGCGGAGGCTCTAGTATATACAGCGAAGCACTCTCGATAGAGCTTTTGACTCGATTGCTCGACGTTCGGCTGACCAAGACTGAGACTGAACTCGCCAATAAAAAGAAAGGGGGGCCACTACTTGATTATGCCTGTCAATTATATTATCCTCCAATCCGAAAGGACATATCACTTGCAGTCTCAGTCACACGGGCCATGTCATTTAACCGCAGTTACACGAAAGAAGATGCATCGCTCTTACTGTCAAGAAAACTAAATGCACTCGAGAAGGCAGCAAGCCAGCATGAGTTTGATAGGCAAATCTTGCACATTTGGACAGAGTCTGGTAGAAATGCAGCAACAGTACAGAAAGTGTGCCGGAAATTAAACGTTACAAGCAACACAATTGTTCTGTTGACAATTGTAAATACCCATCTTGTTTTTTTCAATGATAATCATCATTTGGTTAAAAAGACAAAAGCGTAGATTTGAGTTGATAAAGCTTTATAAATAAAGAAAATGAATATAGTAATATACTTGAAGTGTATTTGTTAAAGGATGAAAAGTAATTTTCATTTTTAAAGAACAATGCTATCTTTCTAATATCACTGTGTAAAAAGTAAACAACTGTAGTTCCAGCATTTTTAATTGTTTCTTTACACAAACAGTCGATTTCATATGACTTGCCCTCATGATGCTGGATCCAGCAATGTATTTTGAAAGAACCCACATGACGCAGAAATACCTGTCTTGATTGTATTAATCAAAGTAGCATACTGTGACTTTTATTAGGCAAAATGAATTGATATTAATCCGTCTTATAGAGCGTAATAAGATAAGCTATTCATTCGATGAAAAACCATTTTTAAGGCTAAAATAAATAATGAAATATCATATTGAGGTAAGACTAAATTTTACTTTAGTAGCTCTTTAATAGGGATCTTAAAGATCAGATCCATTTTAATTGACTATATCAAGAATGGATACGATACATTTTCGAGACATACAACATTGAAAAGAGCATACAAAGTTGTATAAGGCGATGAAGTTTTTATCCAAAGTGACTGCTCCAATTATTGAATTTTAGATTTATCCGACATTAAATTTGAAAAATAGGGCATCCCGAATAAAAGATAAATATTGGTCTCATCAAGCAGAATGGAAGACGGGTCTATATTTTGTTTTTATATGTAAGAGAAAGGAGAGGAGGAGAGGAGGAGATGATTCTCGAAATGGATATTTTTTTAATAAAAAAAAGAGAGAATATTTTGTGGGACTATTGTCACGTTTTCTTTCGTTTCTTTCTTTTTTAAAAAGAGACACTGTTTATTTATTTTCAAACACCTTTTCCCCGTTCTTTTTTTTTTTTTTTTTTTTTTTTTTTTTTTTTTTTTTTTTTTTTTTTCTTTTTTTTATTTTTTTCTCTTTTATTTTTTCTGTATGCGTTTGCGACCTGGCCACATTGATAATAA
>VCJJ01000510.1:84150-94736 GCA_024139415.1 Backusella tarrabulga | reverse complement strand
AGAGAGAGAGAGAGAGAGAGAGAGAGAGAGAGAGAGAGAGAGAGAGAGAGAGAGAGAAAGTATATGTAAAATAAGGTTATTTATATGCTAACAAACCCCATCAAGAGCCTGGCGCCTTCCTACTGGTAAAATCCATTTCCGGCATGGTGACTTTTTGAACGTTGCAGCAAACGACCTGTATTCAACCTTAAAACGAGCGGATGTTCTCTTAGTAAATAACTATGCATTTGATGCAGCAACAAACCAGTCTTTAGCACAGTTGTTTCTTGATCTAAAAGAAGGAACAAAGATTATCTCACTAAAGTCATTTGTTCCAAAGAATCACAAAATCAACCAGCGTACACAATACATGCCAGAATCCATTTTGGAGGTCCAAAAGTTTGAATACTTTTCCGAAGCAGTGAGCTGGACAAACAATGGAGGAATGTATTATATTGCAACTGTCGACAGAACCAGATTAAAGTCCTATTGTGAAACATCGTCTCGTTACAGACGCAGCAGCAGAAGCAGCAGCAGCAACAGCAACTAAACAAACTAAAAACCAAGCATATCATAACAACAACAACAACGACAACAACAACATTTATTATTACTGTATAACATATCATTCCCTTTAAACATGTGCAAATAACCTCTTCTTTTTCTTTATTGTGTTTATATTTATCATGACTGATATTTATTACTATTACTATTAATATTATAACTATTATAATTACTATTATTGCTACTATTACTATTATTACATATTATATAATAGAGAGTTCTTGAATAAACGATTCTCTTATTATGATAATAATAATGATAATAATAATAATAGCGTACATGTATATTTAGCGTCGAAGGCATGACATGGTACCAAATATATCCCAAATTGTATGGACCGCATACGTTACAAATAATGACATAAGGAAAAATAACCCTGTGTTAAAGAAATTACACCTAACAAAGACAATAATGAGCATATATTTAGTCATATTCTAGTAACCATCGTATTTACCAGCCATTGTAAGTGCCAGGTTTGCAGCTGTAAAGTGCAATTTGGTAGAATACGCAGACTGCAAATAGTGCTGCTAATGCCAAGTCGAGTGCTGTTGAGACGAATCTTTTAACCTTTTTTCCTTTTCCAAATCTTCTTGATAAATAAACAAATATGTTGAATGCACTCCATACAAGAGATATCCAACAGATGGCATACGCAAAGTAAAGTAGTTTGTGATCTTCAAATGGAATGGACTCATGTGAATACTATATGGTGTTTTAGTAAAAAAAATGGCTTCTTATTATCCCTATCCCTGTTTTTTTATCACTTACTGGAGTTGCACCAATTTGGAAGCCAAATGCACCGATTGCAGCTATAAACTGCCATACACGAATAAAGAAACGAGGTTTACTAGGCTTATGATGTTCTTCTTGTGTATGTTTTTCATCAGGACCTGGTGATGGAACGTCGATACTGGCACCTGAAGTATGGGCTTGACCTGAGGGTACTTCCTGCTTATTACTTTCAGACTTTTGTCTAGAGAGTTCAACCTTCTCGTCTTTGGGATCAGCCTCCCAAGCGTTATTGCTGGTTGGAGGCTGAGTACTATTACCTTCGGAAGGGTTCATTTTATGTTATAATATGAATGAGAAAAAAAAGGAAGAAAAGATAAATAGAAAAGTAAAAAGTAGAAAAAAAATAGACATGCTTTTATAATGCTTAAATCATTATTTGCTCATGTGGAAAAAAAAGGAACAAGGGGGGAGAAGGGGTTAAAGCCTATTCTATTTAGTAGGGGATGAGCCGATCGAGTATGCACAAAGTAAATTAATGCAGCCAATCATCATTATGATCTGCGTGTCTCTTGTATGATATAAATGATTTTAAACTCAATTCAGAGTTGATTAATTTGTTTGATAGATGTCACTTTTTTTAATTCTTCTCTTTCTTTCCTATCTTGTTTTCTTATACTAAAGATTACTTGAATAAAAGATAATAGAAAAATGAGATCAAAATACGAAACAATCTCATCGAAAGATGATATCGAAGATCTCATACCAAAACAAAGAATGCTGGTACCCCATAAAGAATTAAAAAAATCAATATTAATACTTATTGTTGTAATATATATATATATATAGAAAAAATCCTATCGCCATCTCACTAAAGGTGCCATTTTGTGCTTAGCAGGTATCGCCTTTGTAACACTTCTTGTCAAGAGTCATGAAAAACGTAAAGTAGTCTTGGATATATTTCGCGTAATCCCAAAGTGAAACCTTTCTAATATAAGGCTAATAGCCAACCAACGCAATGTTATTATGATGATTACCGACGGTATGGGACCCTCCTCCGAGACGTTTTCACGTCAGTACTTTGGATGGAAGGAAAACCTACCTGCCAAAAACGTGTTCCCGCTTGACAAGATCCTCGTTGGTACAAGTCGCACACGAAGTAGCTCGAGTTTAATCACCGATAGTGCAGCAGGTGCTACAGCTTTTTCGTGTGCTTTGAAAAGCTATAATGGAGCTGTTGGAGGTGAGTGTAAATGTGTGAGATAAATTCCCGATAACTTATGAATAAACAGTGGACCCTGAAAAAGTTCCGTGCGGAACAGTGCTTGAATCTGCCAAGTTACATCATGCCATGAAAACCGGCTTGGTTGTCAAATCACGTATCACACACGCCACACCAGCCGCTTTTTCTGCTCATATTGAATGGAGGGATTGGGAGAATCAAATCGCCGAGCAGCAGATCGGCTATAATCCATTGGGTCGCACTGTCGATCTTATGTTCGGAGGTGGTCGTTGTGAATTTATAAGCAACACGACGCAAGGGAGCTGCAGAGCCGATGGCCGTGATTTGCTCGGTGAGGCAAACTCTGTTTTTGGATGGGATATCAAGATGAGCAGGGCAGAATTTGATGCTTTGGATAAACATGCAAAACTCCCGCTATTGGGTTTATTTGCAGACCAGGTAATCTTATTTTGAGTAAATGATGTATCAACTCTCTCCTAATTCTATATTTGTATATACAAAGCATATGACATATGCCCTCGATAGTGATATAAATGTAGAGCCATCACTTCCTGAAATGACAGAGAAAGCTCTTGATATCCTAAAGGAATCAGCCAAGAAATCCAAGAAAGGCTTTTTCCTTATGATAGAAGGTAGTAAAATTGATATGGCTTCTCATGTGTAAGTTTCTCCCTCTCTCTCTATTTTAAACAGATGGTATGTGTGTTAATACAAATTGAAATTGAAATAGAAATGACGCCGCAGCTCATTTACAAGAGATTTGGGAATATCAAAAGACAATGGAAAAAGTCATGGAATTTGTAAAAGCCAATCCTGGAACAGTTGTTATCTCAACAAGTGATCATGAAACTGGAGGCCTTAGTGTTGGTCGTCAAGTGACAGAAGATTATCCTGAATATGAATGGTATTTATTGTAAAGTTCTATATATAGAGGAGTATTAAATCAAATGTCTATTTTTTTAAGGATTCCTGATTATATATCAAAAGTCAAAAATTCATCTGAAGTTTTGACTATCCAATGGTTAAAAGCAGTTTTAGATAAAAAGGATACAAAAGAATATCTCGTTGATACCATTATTGGCTATGGCTTAGGAATAGATGATCCAACAGATGATGAACTTGCAAAATTGATGGCATGGAAAAATACGGGAAGAGCGTATACCTTTTTTGCTGCTGCTTTATCAGATCTAGTCAGTAAAAGAGCTATGATTGGCGTAAGTTAAAGAAGGAACGAAAATTTGGTGTTGAATGAAACTAAGGATTCATCTATAGTGGACAACCATGGGACATACTGCTGTTGATGTAAACATATATGCTTATGGTCATCAATCAGAACGTTTAAGAGGAAATCATGAAAATACAGATATTGGTGATTTCATTGTAAAATATCTAGATCTAGATTTAGATGATATAACTAAGAGATTAAACAGGTAAGTTGAGTGGTCTTATTGTTTTATTATGTATTTAAAATTAATGTTTTTATGAAAAAAAGGCATAAAAATGAAATGAAAGTAAAAGGAATCCAATCAGATGAATCTTTAAAAATAGAAACACGATCAAAGCTTGATCTCCATTTTGATTAGATATCATTACTTCATTATGTGAATAAATCAAGAATGTAGCTATATAAAATTTTAGATGTTTAATATACTTTATTTTAAATGATATCTTTAATTTGTACTAAAATGAAGATGACAATGAAAACAGTAAAAAAGGATGGGGTTTGTATTCTGGCACATGATATGGTAAATGAGCTGTTTTCAGAAAAGATTTCCAATGATGGGTCTATATAAACTATCTTGATTAAGCTTTGATTGTCCATATCGAGACCAATGAGATGAGAAATTTCCTCAGCAACTTCATTACTCTTCGTTCTCGAGCTCATAGAAACGGTTGCACTCTCCTTTAGCTTCTGAGTAAGCTCAAAAGGTGTATAGTCCTGCTGTGAAAGCAGGATGGCCATTGCACCAACGACGTGTGGAGCGCTGATTGAAGTACCCGAGAGAACATGAACGGCCCGGTTTGTGTTGTGCCAAATGGAGGTAATAAACGTACCGGGTGCATACAAATCAACACAGGGTCCAAAATTGGAAAAAGTGGCAATGGTATCGTTCTTATCAACCGCACCAACAACAAGCGCATTTTTGACGGATGAGGGCGAGTAGCGACATGCATCTTTTCCTTGGTTACCTGCTATTAAATGAATCAGAATATTTTTTATCGACTTTTTTATTCTCATTTATATTGTACATTTGATGCTATACCAGTAATTGAGAAATGAATTCCTAATTCAATGGCTTCTTCTATGGCTTGGTTGATTGGCAGGTGAAACTCTGAGGTTAAAGAACGGCTATTTAAGGGGATAAGTAACCTTTTTTTTATCATTTAAATAAATGGAATGTTTACTTGATAATCGATTTTGCATCTAGTTTCTTCTGGTGTTGCTCAACGACCTAATGTATTGCTTTTAGTATGTTGTTGAGCTTTCCGGAACCTCCTTCATCGAGTGCCTTTAATGATATTATATTTGCTTTTTTAGCAACACCGTATATTTGCCCTTTTTTTAAAGGGGAAAGAAAAGAAAGAGATTAATATTGATTCATTGATAGAGATATAACGCTCGATGTTACCGCAACATACACCTGCTACAAATGTGCCATGTCCGTTTGTATCAGTTGGGTTTCTTGTTGTAAATGTTGGCCCGTGAGTAGCTTGACCTCCAAAGTCAAGATGATTTATATTTACTCCTGTGTCAATAATGTAAACTTCGACCCCTTCACCTGCAGAGGAAGGGAAATGGAACTCATTGTTTCTACCTTTTCTTTGATCGATTCGATCAAGACTCTTTCATTTCGTTAGTAAAGAAAATGCCTTCGATCGCTATAAAAAAGCTTACCTAGCTAAGTGATTTTTTCTGAACTTGTTCAGTAACATGAAAAACAGGCTGGTCTTCATGTATATGAAGTACTTCTTCTCTTAGGTTTAGTTTCTCGGCATCAGTCTCATCAATATGATCAATGTACCAAAGAAAATTCCCTATAGACATTATATCTGGCATAGTCGATTGACTATTTTTAATGTAGAGCGGTTCTATAGGTCTCTTTATGCAATGATTTGTAGAGTTTAAAAATACAATATATGGGTGGTATATAGATGCAACTATCTTGATGTAAAGTAGTGTCAATATAGAATACAGAACAAAATAGTGGTAACGGTGCGACATTTAGGGTTCTATGATCATTTGCTTGTATTTCTAAATAGTTTTCATAAACAAAAATAAAAAATAAAAAATCGATGCATCAAAAAAGTGGGATCTAAATATTAATGACAATAAAACTGTTAAAGTGTGCTCCTTTTTTTATCTTTATTTAGTTGTTGTCGTAATAATGTATGTATAAAGCCGGCATGATGAAATATATCTGTATTTTGAGGTAATGAATCCTGCTACTGATTCAATCTTAATGCTTCTTCTTTACATCATTTACATAGTGTGAAGATCATCCATGAGAAAAAACACACTGATTAGAGAAACATTTATGGAAAGTATGTTTGAATCATGTTATTTCATCAAGTACAATTCAATTGGTTTTTCCGGCATAATTTTGACCGTGCTTATCCAGGTCTAGATCACCCCACATATGTTAGACGAACAATCACGTTAAATGTGAGGCTATATTATACTACCAGTTTCTCGTTTTTAATATGCATGCTTACATACTTTCTCTTTGTACGTAATGTCCTAAACATGGCTCATAAATTTTGGAATGCATATAAATTATTTGAGATACTTACTTTTAGAATTTGTAAGTTGAAGGCATGTTCGCACTAGTAATTTAAGCACTGTTATCACGATAAAATGCTTATATCTATTGAATGGTATAGTCTATTTATGTTAGCAAGATGTATTAGTTGAAGTTAACGATGGCACTCAAATTTTCTGATACATATTTTTCATTGAAATAGGTAGTAATTAAAAATTTGGTATTGAAAATCGGTTTCCCTCTTTAGTAAAGTCCAGATGTCAATGCTTAACATAATAAACAAATATGAACTTATTAAAACAATAAAGTGTAATAAAAATAATAATAAAAAAGGAGGTAATGAGTGTTATACTAAAAACATAGTCGATACGTCTTATTATTCAAAAAAGAAAGGTTTTAAAAATAAACATGATAAGAGAGTGCTAAGAATAAGATTGTTCCAATAAAATCCAATGCCGAGTTTGTACTAACTTCTATAAATAATAATAATTAAACCATATACTATTGTAATATAACTCATGGATTTATTGAATAAATATGAACGTTGCGTTTTTTTTTTGCCCTGGACGCTATGACCAATAAATCATGACGATATTTTTATGTTGTTATTAAAAGCATAATCTTTATAGATGGATAGATATCTAGCCATCAGTTTTATATTCTCGAAATTCTACGCATTCAAAAAAAAAAGCAATAGTAATATGACTTGACTAAAAAAGAAGGATATTTTTAAGCGGGTATAAACGTACTGATAGAAGAATTCCACGAACGTTAAGATAATTATATATCCTGAATAAACAAATTAGCAGAAAAATAATGTGGCTAGTGTTAGTGAAGCATATGACCGCAGACAGGAACTTGTGATGATTAGATTAAAATCAATTTATATAACATTTTGTTTCGCTTTCTCACATGAAACACACCTGTAAACTGTTCATAAATTTTGCAAATAAAAAATCATTAAAAAGTCTTTTCTTTTCTCTTTATTAAAAAGATTTTCCCTTTATCCAATAGATATATATCCCCCTATTTTTTGAAATATTAATAAAAAGATGGAGATAGAAAAGAAACAATCGGGGGACTTTCAAGAGGGAGGAGGAATCGTCTTTGATGCCTATAGTGGTAATAGACTTGTACAAACAACAAAACAAATGATTAAATTTCTTTAAATATTAGAGGCAGAATTGGAGTATTCGGAGGAAGGAATTGTCGACGTCAATCGTGATAATGCTGGTTCATCTTTTCTCGCTTACTTCAATGTGGTGTAAGAATTAGAAATATGATTTTATCAGATTATGTTTAATCTAATTTTTATTTTAAGGTGTGTTGTCGCGGGAACGGGAACACTAGGTATTCCGTATGCGTTGCGACTGGGTGGATGGATTGGTTTATTTATTTTGTTTCTTTCATGGTCAATGTCTTGTGTAAGTTTTTTTTATATATTACATGTATAATGAAGCTAACACATATTCTATAGTATACAGGTGTTATTCTCATTCGATGTTTATATGTAAATGGCAAACAGCGTCTATCCAGTTATAAAGAAATCGCTACATCTTGTTTCGGCGCTGTAGGTGGTTGGGTATGTTTTTTCTTCAACACATGGATTCTTCTTGGCGCACCGATCCTATACATGGTACTTGCAGGTTCTAACCTGCAAGAACTCACAAAGGGAACCGCCAGTGATATAGGACTTGTCCCATGGAGTATCATTTGCTGTGTAGTGGTAGCCATCCCCTTTATTTTGGTCAAGTCCATGAAGGAAGTGGCCTTTATGTCGGCCATGGGTGCCATTGCCACGTTGGTGGTTGTCTTCATTTGTCTTGTAGTGGCCTGTATGGATTTAAAAACAATACCACCCGCTCACCACGATGTTGTTATTTGGAATCAGTTCCCTATTGCTCTTAGTACCATTTCTTTTAGTTTTGGTGGTAATTCAGTATATCCTCATGTTGAGGCCTCGATGAAGAAGCCATCGGATTGGCCAAAGGTTGTTGTAGGTGGATTAAGCACATGTGCTTGTCTTTATTTCCTGTCCGCCATTCCAGGATATTATGTCTATGGTGATCAAGTATTGTCTCCAGTTTACAATTCTATCTCGGATGGTGTTCCGAAAATCATTGCTATCGTAGTGATGACTTTTCATGTAAGTTTTGAGTTATTTATGTGTATAAGACACTTTTTTAAACCTTTTTTCTATAAATTAGGTTATGACAGCCGCCCCCATTCTTCTTACTTCATTCGCACTTGATGTTGAAGAAATGCTCAACGTGACCGTCGAACGCTTTGGCGCCGTCAAAGAATTCATCATCCGTGCATGCATCCGTATCGTCATTATGGTATTTGTAGGTTTTATTGGCTGTGTAGTCCCCCATTTTGACGATTTGATGTCCTTGATTGGTTCCTTTGCAAACTGTGGCCTGATCTTTATTTTCCCTATTGTGTTCTACTTCAAATTAACTGGTTTCCGTAACAAGCCCATCTATGAACTTGCTTGGTGTGCACTTACACTATTACTGGGTGTGGTCGGTCTCGTTTTTGGCACAATAGATTCTATTCGGGCTCTTATCAGAGATTTTAAATAATATTTTTTTTTCTTTATTTTCTTGATCTCAGGTATCTAAAACGTACCATATATTCCTTTTTTTTAAAATTTGTAAATATCCCCATGTTTTTTTGAATAAATATTTTGCATCCCAGTGATATAGAGTCAAATATTGCTACATATTTGTAGTTTAGTACTTAACTGTAGAAAGGTGCTGATGAGAACACTATCCCGGGGGGGGGGTTTGAGATTTGAAATATTGGTGATCTCCTAAATATGTTCTAAACGATTCCTCATTACTACTACATTCAATCTCTATTGTAGGCACTGTAGAATTTAAACTAAATTGTGAGGAACACATTTGAAATTTTTCTTTGTTTGATATTCTTGTTCCTAATACAATGTTTTATCGGATTTCATCTTATTTCATTGGCCTATTTATAGCTACACTTATAACATGGTATTTACATCACACCTTTGAACGTTTCGAGCTTGTCGAGTACGCCGATTGTATTCGACAAGAAGTTAAAGCGGTGGTCAGTGGTAGTTTCATGAATACTTGTTGTCTTGTCGACAGTTCTATGACTGCCTGCAGCCTCGTGTTTTTCATCACGCTTGGACATCGAACAAAAATGTTTATAAATTTAGTATTCTAATGGATTGCAATCATAGTATTGTTTGTCATTTATAACTTGAATAACCAGTATAATGCATATTCTTTAGTTAGTTAGCTTGTTGTGCTTATTGAGGAAGGGATGGAATTCTGGAAATTGCCTTTCCAACACCGAATGAATAAATGAACCGTGAGTGTTTGCTTCCATTACAGATTATATGTCAGATATCCTTAAATTGAATCCGTATAAAAACTACTTTTGACAAAATACTAACGAGTATGGAATACTGTAAATGCATTTACTCATGGAAAGCATTTCCTATTCTAAGCTTTACTCCACGTTATAATTAAAAGTATCCAAAAAAAACTACAAACAAAATTTTTATAAAGTGTTAAAAATAATCTTCAAAGCAAGGTGTAATATAATTTGTAAAATTAAAAAACTGCATCTATCTTGTTTTTGTAAATGAAGCTTGCTTATTTTTATTATAGCGGTTTAAAAAGAGAGCGCATATTATTATCACAGTAATACATGTCTCTTACGTTCTCGACATCAAGAGTGTTTTTGATCAATTCCCAAAAATGATTAAGCTTTTTTTGTCATTTCCCGCAATTTCATTTTATTAATTCATTCAGATAAAATCATAATCAGCATTGTTCGTATTTATGAAACAAAAAAAAATGTATTCAATTATAATGCACCATGAATTTCAAGCATACTCTTAATAACAATATATGCACAATAATAGTAATAATAAATTGATTTTCTTTCGCTTCTAGATTCAGGTTTAAATATAGAATGTAACAATAAATAATTTTCAAAACTAACTTGTTTTTGCCATCAAGTACGGAGTTTCGTTTTTATTTTCGTTCCTGATCAACACAAACAAAGATCGACGTTACATTTTTTATTTTGTTTTTTTTCTGTCACCGACTTTCAGAATCTAGATTGATCTTCTTGTTTATTCTTTTTATAGGAGATTGTGCCTTTAATACATTATAAAGTAAGGAGAGTAAGACATAATTGCAAAATACAAATATAATCGAAATACATTTTATTTGTTAATAATAGTAAAAATAGAAAGGGAAGGAAGGAGGAATTATTGGATATCATTGTATTTGGGATTACATCTAATTTGGACACGTTTGATA
>VCJJ01000510.1:63164-84128 GCA_024139415.1 Backusella tarrabulga | reverse complement strand
ATTTTTTTTTTTTTTTTTTTTTGTTAATAAATAAATAATAATCTATATAAAATTTATTTTAGAGACTTACTGGAATAGGACCATTAGCCCATTCTGCGGTACCGCTTGCACCACTTCCATCCCAGAAACCGAGTTGGACACGACTATTGGTGATGAGAAAGGAGTTTTAGTAAGACTAACAAAAAAAAGAACATCTTTTAAAGAACACTTACGCTGGGCTACTAGGGAATCTGCACACCTTCTTGTCATCACCTTTTTGACATGTTGATTTACGAGTGGTAGTGCGCACAACATCATTATCAATCAACCATTCAATCTTTTCAGGAGACCTATTGTTTTAATATATTTATTATATTGTTATTAATAAGTTGCTCATCTCTTGTTCTTACCAATTAACAGTGTAATTATAGAATTGTTCGGAAATAGGTTGCTCAGGCACAGTATGATCTCTACCATTATTGCCATAAACAATCTTTTTACCCCAAAAGTAATTGCTCCTATTATCAAAATGACATTAAAATATTGTACATACACTTTAGAAAAAGAAGATAAACTTACGTAACAGTCTGGCTATCACCACTCAATAATTCGAAATCGATCTCATCGCCATCATCAGCAATTAGAATGACTGCAGTAACAGCACCTCCAATATTAGACGACTTGACAACAGCAGAGAAGGAACCATACAGCATATAGTCGGTAGTATTGAAAGTAGGACCTCTTCCTTCTTCAACATTATAAGGTAATCCTAGATGGTGAATAGTTTAGTTATATATGTATCATCGTAATTACAGATCTGATATTTTTACCATTGGCAGTTTCATAATCTAACAAAACGGTCTTGTTTTTAGGTGGAATGATGATCATTTCGAGACCCTGCTTTGTCTGTTTCCAAGTGTCATCTTGATCGTATTGCTCATACCAGCTCCCAATGCCTTTGGTAAAGTCGGTGTCAATATCGGTACAGGAGTTCTCTCTCTTAACAAGGGCTGCTTGAGTGCCCATGGTAACAGAAAGCACATAGATACCCAATTGAAGTTTAGAAAATAACATGATAATGAGTGAAAGAGATGTATACTATTGTAATTAAATATCGTCTGTGTTGTTGTATTTATATTTTTTTTTGGTGAGCTGTTGTTTAATATTACAAAAAGTGTGCTGGAATGACAAGAAGGAAACACAAAAGAAACAAGAGACTATTTATATATAAAGGATTTAACCAAATCGAGGAGTGCGAGTTGTCTTTTTTCTTTCCAAATTGATATTCACAGGAGAACAGAGAGGTCAGCTTTTTTTTGTTGAAAAAAGGGAACGAAAAACAAGGTTGGCTTTTTCTTTGTGTCTAACCATTTTCAATGTCAAGAAGCTACCCCCCTCGCTTCTCCTTTAAAACGTGCGCCTCTTGCCATTGAGTAAAAACCCTTTGTTATTATTATATAACGAAAGATATTAAAAATAGTAAAATAATCTTTGTGTACAAAGCTGCTTTATTTTCGAGTCAATTTTTATTGTCCTTTTCTAAAAAAACAAATATATAATGGTTGTGTAGTTGATATTAAATAATGAATCCAATGTGCTTATTCGGATTCTTCTTTGGGAGCCCAGTAGCTACCAACAATGGGGATCTTGCACAAGATGTCGTTCTTGACGATAGGAACGTCAGAACCGAAAAGAAGAACGGCAGAGCCAGCAGCAACACCCCAGGTGGCGAGGTTAGGAGCACTATAAACTGTATATCAATATCACGCACTTTACAATATCAACACGACTAAACTTACACCTTGATGAGCTTTTCAGGGGAGAGAATACCAAAGTGGGGATTAGTAACGATTCTGGCAACAGGCATCTTTGTTAAAATAATTTAATGGAGAACAACAAGGGAAAATTCTGCCCCAGACTCTTGTTGGATATCTCAGCCCTAACCAATTTACCGATGACGTATATCCTAAATGGACCAATCAAATGCATTCTAAATGCTATTTCAATTATCACTCCTTGCCTTCATGATAGTTTTTCTTATTTCTACACGTTTCTTTCTACACCTTTATATATTATCCATTTTAATGGGTGTGATGTGATTTTTATGATTTCGCTCAGTTTAATACCATCAACACTCTTATCGAGTCAAGTAACTAAGAGGTGCATACTGATCGAAAATAGTATTCTTGTTTTTTTTAAAGAGAAAAAAAAATATTAATTTTTATTTTACCTGACAACAGAGGATCCTCGTTTTACAATCCAAATCTGAATTTCAAATCAATTTTGCTTTTAACTTTATAAAGCAACAAGAAAAGAGCAAAAAGCATTATATTTCAAGTTGATTTATTTAATTATATTAAAAATATACTATGAACAAGACATTATAATACTACAATTAAGTATGGCGAGAGCGAGCGATTATAAAGGAGAAGTATAACCGGATTCTGATTGTTTATTAAGCTGTACGACTTGCAATGGATCATTGGGACCATACTTTGATCTCCTTGATGGCATTGTCTTGGCTCGTTTAATACGTTGGTCTTTGTTGGATCGAATATTGACAGAAGCTGATCTTGCAGGTGATGATGTGTTATTATTATTATTGTCATTGTTATTACTATTGTCGGATGCCGTGAATTGGGATATATTGTTGGTTGCTGCTGTTGTTGTTGCTGTTGTTGCTGTTGCTGTTGCTGTTGCTGTTGCTGTTGTAGTCTTGTCTTTTTCTATGACTTCTTGTTCCTTGGTTGGATTGGCTACAGTGTACCAAGAAGATCGAGGCATCTTGAAGAACTGCTGATGCTCAACGAGAAACTGAATGACCTTTTGTGAAGTCTTGTATTGAGTTGGGTTCATTGCATGCTCGGGAGCAAGTAGCATGCCTGGTGTAAACACTGAAGCGAGATTAAAGGTGTCCATCTTTGTAATTTGGACATTTTGACTGAAAAGCGACAATAGATCCAGCAGATAAAATAGTAAATATTGATGATGTTCTGGTAATTGTTCGATAAGCACTTGGAATTGCTGAATCTTTTCTTCTTCTGTAGCCTCGGAAGCTGTTATGATGATGATGACATTAGAAATGATAATAATAATAATAATAATAATAACAGGATTAACAGTATCTTACAAACAACATCTCTGAATGGCTGATATAGATTGTGTGTGATAACAGGTTCAGGCAAGTAATTCAAATATCTTCTTAGGACATTAGCTGCATCATGCACAGAAAAGCCCTTCCAGTCAAGCTGTCTTCCATAATTGGGATATGTATTAAATATTTGCTGAAGTAATCCAATTCGTTTAGCACTATTATTATTTATAAATTTATAAATATGATTAGTTATTGCAACTGCTAATTCCGTTTAAACACCGCACTTACCTGCCGCTCATGCGAAACACACCCTCTGTGTAAAGCCCTATTTCATTCATTGTTATTGTTATTATGTGTCATTATTATCAGCAATACCCTCTTTCTTTTATTCACCTTGATCTTTGAGAAAAGAGCCACATTTGGCCACAATCACAGGAATGAACCCAACATACTGCACATCATTGTCGACATAGGCAATGGCAGCACGAGCACAATGTAAGCTCTGTTGCAAAGGCACTCCAAATATTTGATCCTCTAAAAGGATGGTTTTCACTTTATTTGTTTATTATTCTTATTATTATTTGTGTATGCTTTAGTTTACCTTGTTTTTGAGTTACAGTTTGATTGTTATTGTTGCTTTGAACCACTTTTTTCCACCAGCTTTTAATCGGTGTATCTTTATTATTATTATTGTTTTCTATATCCATCTTTGTTTTGATTTTTATTATTATGGAGGATCTTGTTATTTAGTTTCTTATTCTTCTTTTTCTAAAGTAAAAGTAAATAAAAAAAAATAAAATAAAAGCAATAAAGAAGAAAGAGAAAAAAAAACCTCAATAAAAAATATGCTGGAACTGAAATAATGGGTTGGGTCAACCAATCAGAGCACTCGACTCTTTTTTTTTGGGAACAAAGAAGGCGAAGGGTTTTTCAATGAAATCATATGGCCACTCAATCATAGAAACGGAGACAAATTAAAACAAGAACCTCATGTAAAACCAAAATTATTAATGGTTCCAGGGCTTTTACTAGATAAAAACCTCTTTTTCAACATAGTAACCATTTAGCCGTTAATTTGATGGCTTAGATGTCTTTCCAAGAAGAAACTTTAGTTTCACTATTGATTTCGTAGTTCCTAGTCATTCTATTTTTTTTAAAAAAAAGAGAATAGCCAATAAGTATGTACATCACTTGACAAAGACTGCTTTGATTACTACTTGCTTTTCTCTGATCCCATGTATCACTTTATCTTGATAGGGCCTGGAATTTCCACTATGATTCCTGATAAATTTATGTTTTCTAGTAAGAAGAGTCACGGCAGTAAAAAAAAATAATCATATATCAATTCTCTCTTCTTCAACAGCAATTTTTAATCGCCATCGAGCATCTCTAAATCATTACTCAGATGAAAAGCAGTGCGCTATACAGTTGATGTCAGCACCTTAAACAGGGCTTGTCTTTTAAACAACAAAAAAGCGCATTTTGCTCCAGCCTAATTTCAAAGTTTATGATGAATAGCTTTTGAAATCAAGCAAAAAATAGACGGTAAATATCATAAAAAATGATAGGAACAAGCAAGCTGAATGCAGTGAATGTCTATTTTTACAGAGCGAGTAAACCTCCTTAGGCTAATCGGAGCACCAATTGAACTGCCTCTGATGGTATATGCACCTCTCCTTTTGATTTGGAAAATGAAGGACACGCATTTGTAGACATCTGTTTGAACGGGTTCGAGACCTTTGAGCTCATCATCAGGGAAGGGTGCTATTTGGATCAATACTAGACTTATTTCTCAATTGATTAACAGTCGAATAAATCAAAGCATAACGCAATATTCTGAGCACAGGATACCTTTTTTTATCTAGTAACAATTTTGTTGGATCACGAATTGGATGTCACAAGGAATATGTTGTTTTTTTATATCTTGATTCCGATCAAATTTAGCTTTTCTGAGTCTCTCATCCACGATATTTTTTGACTCTTCCATTTGACACCAGTAACTTTTGGTTTACATTTTGTCAATTTCTCGTCGAACAAATAAACCAATGGGAGAACAGTGCTTGTGTAGACTTTGATAAAAAATATCTTGAAATGGCATATTTCTCTTTATGCTGTCATACTAATTATACCACACGCAATAGATGTTTTATTTATCATTTTAAAAATAGACTTAAAAATAGACAAAAAAAATGCTACAGCTCTTTTATCTTTTAGTGATTCCGCTTAATGACTCGTAATAATTATCCTGTTTACTTGAGCTTTATGTGGCGTGGTGTGGATAATTGGGCTTCAAGTTGATATTTCATGTATTTTTTCAAGATCTTTAATAGCAAAAACAAAGTACGATTTAAAAGTATGATATACACATATGTCCATCACTTGTTTCTACTTCTATTTTTATCTCATCGCGTTAATGATGATTTTTGTTTGTTGCTCGAGAATGATAGAATCAGGACAGAAAAAAAAATAAAATTTTTGTGGTTCACGACGTGTAGTCCAAATTTGCCACAAATAAAAAGTACGACCACTAATCATATGTGTCATTCGGCGCCTCGAACGAGCAGAACACAGCGATTTTCTCGGTTAATTTTAACACCCCGACAGCCAGCGTTTACTGCGGTATGCAAGCACCAATAGGAGGAGGCAGCAAGAGTTAATTTATGCCATATTGCTGCGGTCAAATAGACACACCAAAAGGATGACGAAAGTATTTTTTCATGCTGCGGAGGAGTAGCACAAGAAAAAACGGTATATAAAAAAACAAAATTTTTATTTCTGGTTTTTTTTTCTCACCTTACTTTTAAATTAAAATTATGAACAGAAAAGTTGCCTATAGTGGAAAAAAGAAAAGAGAACAGTTACGAGCAAAGAAACAAAGAAAAGCCGAAGAAGGTAAGACTAACACCGATTTATCCTTGAAGTTTGTTTTTAACAAGTATATTAGCAAAAAACTTTGATCCTCGTCAGTTTGAACTAAAAGGTAGAAGAGGTGCTGATAAGCCAATCTCTTTTGTACCTGCTGAAAATGATAATATGGAAACAAGTGATTTTTCAAACACCCAAAATGAAAGAACAAAGTATGACAGTTGTATTTTATGAACTATCAAATTACTTACTCGGATTGTATAGGCTTGTATCCGTATTTGAAAAACTCACACCTGAACAAATTCAGAAGGGAAAGTTAGATAGTATGAAACCACTTCAACGTTTACCTCAGGTAAGAAGAAAATATAGAAAAAATGAGCCAAGTTAACAAAAATCAAAACAGACGTGTCTTGAAGTGGATCCAAATACCTTTAAAAATGAAATCGACTTTCCAAAAAGACCAACCTGGGACCATTCCATGACAAAAGAACAACTTGATCAACACGAAACTGAATATTTCAAGAATTGGTTGAAAGAAACAGTGGAAAAGTATCCTACCTCGGAATTAAGTTGGTTTGAAAAAAATCTTGAAGTGTGGCGTCAATTGTAAGTACCATAACACGGGGTGGTGATACAAAATTTTAACTCTCTCTGTAAAGATGGCGCGTATTAGAAATAAGTGATGTGATTATTGTTGTAATGGATATTCGACATCCTTTATTACACTTCCCAACATCGCTATATCATTATGTTACAAATGTACTAAAAAGAAAAATGATTGGTGTATTCAACAAGGTAAAGGAAGAGGTTTATGCATTTTGGTGTGTGATCTAACTACTTTATAAAGGTTGATCTTGTTTCAGAATTCACTGTATTTGCATGGAGAAAATATTTTGAACAAGAGTTTCCAAATTTGCGTACTGCTACTTTTAGCTGCTATCCCCGAGATAAGAAACTCATCGATGATACTAAAACCTGTAAGTAAACATATGACTTTTTACTGATATAACGGCACTAACTCGTATATATAGATGCTTTAAAAAATCAAGTGAAGCGACCAATAAACCGTGTTTATTCTGCTCAAGGTGTAAAGAATATTATGAAATTATGCCGAGATATGGTGGATAAACCTGAAGTCCATGTGAATTGGAAAAAATTGATTTCTAAATACAATGAGGAGCATGAATTGATCGAGAACCAAGATGAAGATTCTGATGGTGATGATGATGATAGCGATACGGGTAGTATGGATGGCTTGGGTAAGTTCTATACAGGATAATAGAGGAGGATCCCAAAACTAATGGTTTCTATAGATGAAGAATTTAATAGAATATTTGAAATAACTGCTCAAGAGACAAAACCACACAAGGATTATATCACACTTGGCATTATTGGTCATCCTAATGTTGGTAAAAGTAGTTTGATCAATAGTATTATGAGAAGAACTGTTGTCAGTGCCAGTAAAACACCAGGTAAGAACGATATATATTTGTGGAAGGTATTTGGTTATTGATGGGTATATCATATAGGTCATACAAAACATTTCCAAACAATTCATATATCTGATAATGTAAGATTATGCGATTCCCCAGGTCTGGTTTTCCCTGCACTTATACCCAGAGCGCTTCAGGTAAATATTTTTTCCCAATATGCTGAGTCACGCGTTATTCATGTTTCCTTTAGATTGTTTCTGGCATGTATGCTATTGCACAAGTACAAGAACCTTATAGTACAGTCCAGTACATTGTAAGTTGATTTTTTGAATATTGTTATTACAAGAAAACTTATAGAAAACAAAAATAGGCAGAGCGCATTCCATTAGAAAAGATATTGTCATTGACTCCGCCCATCCCTAAAGATGAAGACTTTGAATATACAGGGAAAACCTGGGACTGGTCTGCATGGGAAATCCTTGAAGGTAAAATAACTCATTCTTTAAACAATAAATATAAGTAAACTAAATAATGGTTGATTTTATATAGTATTTGGGGAACAACGAGGTTTTCATATAGCAAAAACATCCAGTCCTGATGAATACAGAGCCGCCAATGTCATTCTACGTCTTACAGCAGAAGGCAGAATTCTTGTATCATTTAAACCACCCGGATTCTTCACATCAACAAAGTATGAGAAATTGAGAATCATTGAAGCTGATGCACAAAAGTCAGAAGAGTCGTCCTCTTCTTATGATGAAACTACCTCCGAAGAAGAAGAAGAAGAAGAAGAAGAAGAAGAAGTAGAAGAAGAAATCGTTGCTATTAAAACAGGCGGTTCATTTGCTGCATTATTGTCTGATGAAGATGCTGAATAAAACAAATAAAAAAATGTATTTTTTTTTAAATCTCAACTTGAATTTAAGGTTTACTTTTGTGTTTTTGTGTTTTTGTTTCTTTTTTTCGTTTTATTTTTCTTTTTTTCTTCGTTTCTCTTTCTTTTTATTTATTTTATTTATCGATTTTCTTGTTATTGAAAAAGTAAATCAAACCTAACAATGGGTATTTTTAGTGAAGAGGTCAAGACATCAGTTTCGATGTATATTGGTAAAATAATCCATCCACCATTGATTTAATGCATGATTTTTCTTATCTTTTTATTTATGTAAAAAAAAAAAGAGAAATTGACCAACCTCGAGGAAATCGACTGGTATTTGTTTCAACAGTTAACAGAGTCAATGATCATGCAAGATAGCGGACCAAGGGAGGCTGTTGAAACTATTAGAAAGAAGCTGAAACATGGTGGCACTCAACAAAAGTTAAAGGCTTTGGAGGTAACGTCATTTATGACCACAACAACATATACACAAGGTGCTGAGTAAAAATTATTAAAAGGTACTCAAACTGCTTATGGAAAATAGCAACCAGAATTTCCACAGTAAGTTGTTTCTTACTTATAAACGGAAAGGGTGTGTGGCTAACTCGATCTTTTTTATAATTGAAGGACAAATGATTGCTAATGAGAAGTTGTTGGAACGATTTGAATTAATATTGAATTCTCCAGTAAGTGCAAAAAACAAAGCGAAAAAAAAAACCACAACCTTCCCACAAGAAGGGCTTATGTGTGATGATTAGGGCGAGGATAGTCGTGTAAAGAAAGAATTGTTGAGTTTGTTGGGTACTTGGTCAGATAAGTATAAGAATGAGCCTGGTATGCGTAGTATAACCCATCTATACGAGTCGGGTAGAGGTCGTCGTGTAAGTTTTTCTTTCTATATATAAAAATAGTGCTAATGTATACAACACAAAAAGCAGACAAGACCCGTGAGAGAACAAACAGTAAGATCACCTGACACTGATTCTTTCCAAACCCCACAATCACCACAATCACCTCCCAGAGAAAGACGCAGCTCATTACCCCCTCCTTCAATGCCTCAAAGACCAGTTGATCAATATCAACCACCAGTGACAACAACTCGATCCAACCGTAGTCATAGTGCAGCTGCATCTCGACCTCCCACAAACTTAACTACAACAACAACAGCAACAGCAACTGGAGGAACAGAACGCGTCTTTAATTTTGAAAAAGCCAAACCCAAAATCATACAGGAAGTTGCGTTGGCCAATCAGCTCTCAAACAACCTAATTAATGCACTCAAGTTGATAAACACAAATCAAGATAGATGGGAGATCGAATTACAGCGCGATAAACGCGTACAAGAGACTCGCAATAAGTGTGAAGAGGCCAAAAAGAAGATTGTGCGCTATGCGAGATTGGTTGAGGACGAGGAATGGATCGGTACATTGTTGGCAGCAAATGAGGACCTTTTGAAGGCGCTGGATGTATATGATATCATGTCTGTGGGTGAAATACCCTCTTCATGGAACACCATTCATCATGAAAATAGTTATTCCGAACCAGCAGAGGTATCATACACTGCTCCTTTACAAATCGAAAATTCCATGTCTCGCTTACGCATTGAGACTGCAAGAGAAGAACCGGAGGAGTTGGAGGATCCTTTTGCTGATCCTTTTGCTGATCCTGTTACACCTGACGAAGAGTATTATGATCATCGTCAATAAATTTTCATATAAATATATTTTGTCTTTTATTATACTATATGTACAGATATAAAGAAATAAAATAATTTTCCATATTATTATCATCACTATTTTTGATAGCCAAAGCTTCTTTTCAGAAACTTAATTTGGAGCAATTTTCGGAATAAAGAAGAGCCTTTTCATTCCTTTTCTTATTCGTGTACTAGCAAGGAGTAGCATGATTGACTATGTCTGATTCTTTTTCAGTAGTCGACACTATTATGGGTATATTCTAACCTTATTATCACACTGGTTGAATTGACTGCTTTTACCTTATCAGTCACCATTGGCTGTAAACGATCGCCCAAAGGTAATGAAATGCCCACTTCAAAAGAAATACAAATAAAGTTATACTCATTCACATGAGCAAACCAGATAACTATGCACCAGTTCAATTTCTAAAAAAAGAATAATCTCTCTTCATGCGTGCTAACCAGGCCCAAAGAGCTATATGTCTGTTCTTTTTCTGAATAAAGCATGATGGATACATGCGATGAGGATTATTATGACTTATTCATTAAAGTAAGCTTAACAGCATATCAAATTCCACCTTCACAACCATTGTATTAGTCATCAGGTGATTCTGTTGTATTTTGGTTGTCAGTGCATAGGGTTCTTTTTTTAGCCACTAGTACGTGCACAATACAAATTTATTGAGCCTGTTTATAGTCGTTTATTTTTTTCATTTATTTTTCTATATATACTTTGTGCTTGTATTAGTCATCAAGACTTGGTCTATCTGGATACAACCATTCTCCACTTGAATAACTTAGTGACTCTACCTGTTATGTTTAATAACAGCCTACGGACCTTATCAATACTCCAAAATAAGACTACTATAGCAGGACTATAGGCAAATATGATCACAGATCAAGTCAAGTAAATCAAGTGGTTTCAAGGAGATGGCTTTATAAAGGCGCTGGTTAGATAATAGTTGTTTATTATCCAATTTTTAATAATGTGCAGTAATAGTCAGGCCATCATCATCCACATAAATGAAACCCCCCTTGTGCAGATCCATGTTTTAATAATAGTAAAAAAAACCCCAAATGGGATACCAAATGGATATCATCCTCTTTTTATATCATTAATTAAATCTGATAAGAGAGCAACCATAAAATGTAACACAAATTTTGGAAAATAGAAAAGAAACAAAAGAAAAAAATCATGAACAAGAATGTGATATTCCTGAGGGAGTTCTTTTTTAATCAGATAAGTTCAAATAACTTTGTGTAATCAAGGGAATCATTGCAAAAGATATGCTAGACTCAGCCGGTCGATCAAATCAAGTACATTGTTAAATTGTAATATATAGAGAGATTGGTAATAATACAATGAGGACGAATTTGATCAAAAAACATCAATCCATTTACTATATAATTTGCTATTATGGGCAATTTATTTTCTAAACGCTGAGCAAGTTAGTTGCAAGCATCTGATCAACTTAGCCTTATTTGTTGTTTTTCTGGGCGACTTAACCTTACACAAATGTCCAAACTTATTGGAAAAGGTGGGCGGGCTATTTAAATATTTGGTAGAATGAGAGTGGTATACGAATATAACTATATTAAGTAATTCACCGCAGGTTATGTGATAAACGGAAGTTTTTATTCAAATAAAACTTGAATAAAAGCCCGTAGTATGGTTATTCAAGTTAGAGATCTAGGAGTAGATTATTTATTTTTTAATCTGATAGCGATTTGGTCTTCTGCGAAATCTAAAACTCCGAAGCTTCTTGATTTTCGTATCACAGCCGCTTTATTATTTTGTTTTGATAGAAACGGTTCGTGTTACTTTTTATCTGCTGTTTTATTTTTAATTTCATCATAATAAAGTATAACCATAAAGAGGATGATGTGATAAGATGATGATGAGATGATGGATATTCATTTATTTAAAAAAAGAGAATGCCTAAATCGATAATATTTATTTTTGTAAAAAGTAGTACAAATAACTTAATACAAAGTTATTTGTCACTCGGATTGCAGAAAAGAACGATTCCGATGCAAGTTGTTGTATTTTCACAAGTAATAAAGTTATTCTTGGGAATAGAGGCCGTTTTATAAATAATAAGCTTGCATCATCTTATTCAATAAATATAATTATTATATATATATATATAACTTTTTATTCACGTTTTCCCTTACTCCTTTTCTCTTTTTTAAAAAAAGGATTGGGGCAGATCGTTGCACAAGGCAAGAGTAAAAAGCGGTAATAGGATGGGCGGATACAATCGGTCTTGTTTATCAGAGATCTATAGATATTTAAAGACCTTTTTATTGGACATTACCATGACAAAATGTTACACCACAACAAGGAAAAACCAGATAATTCTTTTTGAGCTTAAAATAGAAAAAAAATTTTTTTGAGCCAAGATTTGATATATGGATGTTAATATTAAATCTCACTGTCAATGTAGAAATATATAAACTTTAAAGTGACATTTTCATATGAGATTAAAGAGCATATTTAGAAGCAATAAAATGATACAAATGTAGTTTTTTTATTATTAATTTTGTTTTTTATAAATGTGTATGTTGTATATAAACAAATGCCATTATAAATACACTAATATAAAGGCACACAAAGGGTATAATACAAATGAAAAAAAAAAGTTGGGTTGGGGATTTCCCTCTTTACAATCTAAGCAAGTTTTTGTCCTGAATTGCTGAAGCGGATTCCTTGGAAATAAACCATTTGAAATATTCATATACACTCCAGCTGATAGCAGCACTTGGCATGTGAGTAAGCACTCTGGGCTTGAAACCTCTAAAGAAGCCTCGAACACCATATCTATCCTTGATGATGTTGACAGCATCCATTAAGCCAGAGGCATTGCGGATGCGAGGATCGTTGCTCTGACCACGTGTCTGGAGTAAAGTCTTGACTACATCCAAGGGGGTTGTAACTGATGAAGCAAAAGCACCGGCCAAACCACCAGCAATGGCATGGGTCTTTGGATCGTAATCACCAGTGGGGTTGATAACCTTGCGGAAATATTCATAGATAGCAAACTGAATAGACTGGAAAGGAACGGACATGGTCAAGGTGGTTGGAAGTGAAATATAGAAAGCAGTGACTCCCTCCTTTGCGTAAACGGTACGGGCGCACTCTCTCACAGATCGGTAAGTTGAATCGCCCAACTGCATACGCTGCTTGATGACATCAAAGGGATTCATTAAACTATCATGAGCAAGAGTAGCACAGGCACCTGCTGCAGCAGAGGCAAGGGGATGATGGCCGCTAGCGTTAGCGCCAAAGGCCTCTTTGCATGCTTCATAAGTAGCAAAGTGAACTGCGTGTGCGGGACCAGCTCCTAAAACAACAGAGTTGACACCGCGCCACAAGTTGCGTGAAGCTGTTTTAAAGCCTTTGAATGAAGCTTCGGTTGATTCAACAATGACGGTGGAGTGATGAGCGAGAGCAGAAGTGGCTAATACTTGGGGTCGGGCTGTGGTAATAACTTGCATACGTGTTTTAATACTGTCAACAGGATACATTGCACAGTGTTCAGCAATACCAGCCAAAGCACCGGCCATGGCGTCTTGTGAAAGAGTGGCATTGGCGCCAAGAGACTCATAATCATATTCATCAGACATTTTTAATACTATTTAATAAAAGTAGAGAAAAAAAATAGAGAAGAGCGAGGGGTGTTAATAGAGAGAGAAAGAGTAAAAAAGATATAAGAATCTATAAGTGAAGTGAAGTGATGATTATAAAATAAAAAACAAAAAGAAAAAAAAAAGCGAAAGAGGGGGAATCAAGGGCGGTTATTTATAAGAATCTGATTAGAAAATAACACAAGAATCAGAGTTTACAAACACAACGGCCAGGGGCCAATCATATTTTATCTGATAAAGAACTTGTCGTTAGCTCCGTTTGCCCCCGCAACTTTTTTTTTAGGCTACAAAAATCTGATTACGAAAATACGGCACCCCAGCTTCAATGTAAACAACAATAAAGTCCCTTCCAATCAGATAAACCTTTTTTTTAAAGATCATTTTTGCTTTCATCAACTTAATAAGGTTTCACCCAATACAAACTCATTTAAAAATCTGATATCTTCTAAAAAAATACCGTTTACTACTTTAAGACTTTTTGCTACCCTTGATTAAATTTATGTTAACTTTTACCTTGCCATTCCTTTTGCTTGCGGGTAATACTTACTATTATTTGGTAATGCGATTGCAGTAACATTCATCATGGTGCTATTTGCCAGTAACCCGTTTGAATCCACCCTTTAGCAACATTCCACTCTTTCTCTTGTATTGGTATTACTTTTATAAATCTAAAGTATTTCTATAACAAGGCAAATGCCTCACGTCTGTAAGGAAAATTAAGTTTAAACTCATCTATTTCGTCCGTTACTCCTTTGTCGTACTACATCTGATAAGAAAATTTTCTTCATATGAGCATGCTCTCACAAGGATCAGAAGTAACAACAAAATAGTGATCATAGGGTACCCCCTCTCGGGTATTCTGGTTTCGTACTCTTTATGTCATGGTAAAACCATAGGATGATTTCAGCTTTTTGTATTTGTTATAATGACACTTTGTTTATACATGCACGTATGACTTTCTGCAATACCTTGTTTGAGAAATAAATAAATAAAAACGTATTTCATATTCAATTAACTTGTTCTATTTACTTTATGTAAATGCTTTAATAGATCTTAGATATTAGTAAGTTAAAGATCATCTTGTCATTTATATTGCTTCCGTCAAGCCCGCAATATGGAATAGTTTTGTTTGGTTCACAGAGTAGCATACTCCGCGTAGACTCATTCAACTTTTTCCAGTTCCCCGACTGAATTCAAGACTTATCTGATTTTTTTATTGTAGCACAAACATTATATCGAGCCTTTTTTTATCTCTTAAGTTTCATCTAGTATGGTGTTTTCAAAATTAAACAAGGTGATGCCATGAAAGAATGTTTCTCTCATTTTTTCTTTAAATTAAATTAATAAAATCACGATGAATTATTATTCCTTCGCAAACATCACACAAACTCATAAAAGGTGTTTGTTGCATTTAACAGTGAAACTTTATGTAATGTTCACATGTTTGCTTTCCAAGCACAAAGCACACCTCCTTTTTTTTCACTCTTTGTTATATTTAAAAAGACGGGTTTTATTCAGGCAAGATATTTATAAGATATCTCTCGTTTCTTTTCTTTAAAGCTAAACATTGTCATAAATACAATAAATTGTTTAAAAGTCCGTTTACAATTATCACTGTGGCTTCTGGTGAAATCTTATATTGCGCCTACTAGTACTGCGCCCTCTTATAGCTGCGCTTGTACTATCATTATATTATTATTATTATTATACTTAACAACTGAAAAGATATAAATACTCTCTCATTTTTTATTGAATAAAGATCATTCTATTACTACCCTATTTAATACGAGATATTATTGATACCATTCGTTGTGGAATTATTATTAGCCAATAATAATTCTGATTCTGTTCTGAGTTACATTCTATTTTGTTCGTTAACTGAAATATTACAGGCTGGGGTAATGGAACTCCAAATCAGGTACGATTCATTTTATCATCGGAAAAAGTTTTTTCGAAAATAGAGAGTTTTAATTATTCGACATTCCAGGGAGAGAATTAACTGTAACACATATCTTACTTACAAGTAAGTAGCGTATTTGAGCCATTCAAGAAAAGAAACGGATAAAAATGATTATCTCGAGAATGAAAAATAAAGTAATCAAATAACAGATCATACTTTATTAAGTATAATAGAAAATGACTGCACTTTTGTTAAATAGTAATTCTTTTCTCGAGATTTTTCTTTTCTTTTTTGTTTTAAATACGCATACTAGCAATAAAACCAAGTTCTATGGTTATATCACAATGATCTTATCTTATTCAGATAATATAGCTTTTAAACAGCACTTATAATTAATACTACAGGTCAATAGAATAACTGATTTACACAAGCTATTGAAATAATGTAAAATATTACTAATTTAAATGGCCTACACACTAGAATAAGGGTACCGAAATTTCTGTGGATAACATAGACATTAATCAAGCCCTTTTTTTCCTCTAAAAAACACCAATTATACGACTATGTATTATATAATAACTTACTAATACATGCTACATTTACAAACATGTAGACATAAATATATCATATTCATATCAACATACATTTCTAGAGAGAAGAAAAAAAAAGTAAATATTACTCTGTAATTATAAAAAGACCATTCAAAAAAAAATGCACAAGGGCGTTATCAGATCCTGGTTTAATCGAGATTAAATTAAGATGATAAAAATAAAAAAAAATGGGGGAAAATTTAAATCGACATAAACACATCTATATAAGAATACTCTTTCCGAAAGATATCATTTTACAAATAACCTATTTAGTTATACAACAATACAGCTTTAAAATCTTGATACTCATTATTAATGTATACCTACCAAAGAGTTTATTAATACTAAAATGTATGTCTTAATGTCTCAAGTAAGATCTATACAACATAAGTTCAATACTAGTTTCTTGGAATGAGATGAAACTAGACAAGCAAAGTTACATCCAGTAACTATAAAACTCGATTTAGCTCGACGCTTGCAACCCCATCAATCCGTTCTATATATATTAGAGGAGACACAAAATGAAGAGATATATATAAATCTCTTGAATATAGTCTGAAAGTATATTGTCGGAATACGCTATATATCAGAAACATTGTCCTTGCATCTTTTTGTGCAGTGCTATTATGTTTGCTCCCCTTTTTTGAAACTTTAAAGGAACCCGGTTATCCATATTACTGGTGCCATTCCGTTGATTCCATTCAAAGAGAGTTCGGTGCCAAAACATTAAACACAGACGACTGACATTAGATTATCTTGTAAAGCCATTTCTGGTGACCTGTCTTTGAAACCAACTTAGCCACACCTATGCTCGAGGTACTGGGTTGCTTATTATAATGTGGTAAAATGCATTTGAAACATTGAATTAGGGGATAAGAAGTGTCTATACCTTTTACGTTTGATGTATAAGTTATATTTATTCTCCAAAAACGTTTGCTATAATCAAACTCAATAAGTAAGGTACGAATCAGATAAGATTAATAACCGAGAGATAGATAAATAGATGGATTAACAGGATTATGAATTCTGAGTCACTGTAGTAAGGCGACACAAATACTCGATGACCCTTCTAACACTATAGTTGTATAACCTTGAACGAATTAAAGTACCTAAAGCCCTTAGCGAATGAAATCTCCAAATATCTTCCTTGGGCGTCACATTTCTATGGTTATTTTAGTAATATTCTCCAAGTTTTGTTCTAATAAAATATAAATAAACCGCGAAACCACATTTTTACAGTTCTATGCTCTTTCATAAATAGTTGTAAAGTGCTGACTAGATTGCAGCCAGAATATAGTTTACACCACAAGGAATGTTTCAATAATACTTTTTATTTATTGTTAAAACAAGGGTAGAGTCAACTATGTTTTATGTACTGACAATCGTTAGACATTTTGCCATTTTAATTGCAAGACAACCAACTACGAAAATGTTACGGGATGTTGTCATTTTGAAGTCAGAATCTAGGTTATCTGAGTTGTTCTCTTTATTATCACCTTTATATTGGGCCTATATTGTGATTTCTATTGCTTTATATATGGAATATGCTGGGCTCATTTGACTAGTTTAAACATGCTCATTTTACTTGTTAATTTGTTACTGCTGGAAGGTCAATTTTGCAGATTATCGTTTCAATTAAGGTCATTTGTTGTTTTGAAATGCGTGGACTTAGTGCGACAAATCCCATTCATACTCAAATAAAAACGGCTCGAAGGATTATTTGTTGTAAAAGAGTATATTCTAAACTCCTGTATGCTATAAAACTGAATGTTAGAATACTTTTTGTTTTTATTTAATTAGTGATTCTTCATATTTTCCATGTTATTACAATGAGTATCAATAGATTACACAAAGGAGAAGAAGTAATTTCTTATCAGATTAGTTGATTTTGTACATGTGATCTGAACTCCGGTTCCTGTCACTTTTGTCTTAATAACTTCAATGTCATGGAGTCAGAAAAGCGAAATAATTACAGTTTTATTAATATTATATAAACAGAATTCATATTTATTTATTGTATTACAATACAAAACAAATGCCAAATATAAAAAGAAAATTCCCGATTTACAACTTCAATGAAAAGAAAAAGGTGTTTCTAGGTTTTTAATTATAAAATACGCTATTACTTTCAAAACATTCACCCAGTTTTAAAACATCAATATACTTGTATCATTGCTAACTTTTTTTACAGTGTTTTTTTTGTTTGTTTTTATGTGTATGGGTTGTTTGTTTGCTTGTTTGCTTGCTTTTTTTTTAGTTGGGAGCCTTGGTTTCGGTATCGACGACAACAGCAGCGGCACCACCTTGTAATGCACCACCAGCAATCAACTTGGCGTTACCAATGACAGCCAAAATTTCATTCAAATTATCCTTCCAGGCACTCAAGCTTGTGCTCAACTTGTTCCACTGTTCCTGTCCAAACACACGGTAAATGCTACGATGGACAATAGCAGTTTTGTTCAATTGATCCAGCTTGGCCTCAACAAGACCGGCGCGGATAACGTCAATCACCCACATTTCTACTTCGTCTTCGGGAATCTCGAGGCTCTTTGCGATTTCTGCATAAGTTAATTCGCGTGAAAGGTTCTCGGAGCCAAGAGAAGCAAGAGAGAGTAAGCGCATCTTGCGGATATTCTGTTCGCTGTCTTTGATAAGAGAAGCGTGCGATTGGGCGAAAGTTTGATAGGTGGAAAGAGAGCCATTCAAAAAGACATCGAGGAGATTGTACTCGTCGGAGCCCTTCAAGCTCTGGATGGCATCGTACTGCCAAAGGTCCTCAAAGGCAAAGAAGCTCTCCATAGAAACGGCACGGAGAATGGCTTCTTTGGCGACAGAGGTGACCTCGGCGTCCTTTTCGTCATAGGTGGACAATGTCTTCAAGTAGAAATCCAAGCTTAACTTTCTAATTATTGTTATTAATATACAATCATCCACTTATCATTCAAGCACGTACTCTTCACCACTCTTTAATAGTGTCTCGCTCAAATAGCTGTATAATTTGCGTTGCGTCTGTCCACAGATTCCCCACTGCTTGGCCCATTTATCAATGTGCTCCAGCTGGTTATACAGTGAGTCCAATTCATCAGCCTGTGAAGTGGCTTCAACCAATCCAACGAATGCGTTATAGCGAAGAGGCGAATCTCCGGGGAGAGCGTTGTACAAGTTAAGTAAGCTGGTGTTGTTTAAAGAAAGCTGTAAGTCATCCCTGCGTCCCATGATGAGCAATAATATATTTCTTACATCTTTTGTTTCAAACTAATCTTGTTGCTTTCGGTCTTGGTCAAGGTGAGAACAAGTGCCTCGACAGCTTGAGCAAACACAGCCTCAGGAGCATGCAAGACAATGACAATCAACAAATTGAAAGCACCTTCAACCTCTGTTTTTACATATAAATAAATAGGTGAGCTCCTTGTTCAGTTTTTTTATATTTTGTCTAACCTTTGTTGTTTTCGGTCAACAAGATGGAAGCATCCTTGGCAATTTGGGCAAAGACTGTATCCTTCTTATCAGACTTCAAGAGTGCATCAATTTGCTTGACATAAGGAGCTTCTAACTCGCCCTGTTCATCTTTCAAGTTGGCAATATACACAGCCAAGTCAATGATCTAATTGAGAGAGAATGTGAGTCATGTGTACTGTTCTTGTTTAAGCGTGTGAATTGATAGAGAGTAAAAAGGGTGTTATTGTTGCTTTTTTCTACTTTTGTTTTCTATCAGAGGCAGAAAAAAAGGGGGGTGACGCGTTGACAGTTATTGTTAATGTAAAACAAATAATCACCTGTGTATTGACATCATCCTGGACAAAAATATTGTTAGAAGACATGACTAGATTAGAAGTCTGTTTTTTTGTTCGGTCTGGTAGGATAGCAAAAACGAACCGCTCTAGTTTTTGTTCTTACTTTCAGAAAAGAAAAAAAAACTAAAAAAGTGGCTTGTGTATCGGAAAGTAAAAGTTTTTTTTACTGGCAATTCCTACTTTTGATACTTTCTGTGCGCTCAGGGCCAAGGAAATTGCCATGGCAACCCCCCAAAAAAGTGATCACCATGGTAACCAGGTTCCTATTGACAATCATAACTTAAATCTCTTTTGGAAAGAGAACAGCTGGTAATCCAGCTTTTTATCTGATGAATCAGCAAAATCCACTCTATAACCATTATTTGTTATGTCTACGCTGCTGCTTTATCGATGGATTCCATAAAATAGCTTCCATTTAATAAACTTGTGTTGCTGATAAAACATTACTAACATATGATCGCTATCAAGAGATTTCACAATTTAATTGGAAGTAAATCACGAGTGACTTGTTGCATGCGGGGTTTTATCAAATTTGGTCAGGGTGTTCTAAAATGATATAATTTTAATACAAAAAAAGATGTATTTGTCAGAAAATCTGATTATATAGCCTTTCTTCTCCTCTCTTTACTCTTTTTTTTACTCTATTTCTCCTCCTTTCATAAAAAAGGACGCCAAATTGATCAGCAAAGGTTAAGAAATAATGCTGTCGAGGCTGTCAAGTTCCTGTTCAAGGACAGCATGGACAAAGGCAGGTCATTGCTGGAAACTTCATTCAACAGGATTCCTACCTCAAAGAAACATAACAAGACAGTTTACAAAACTTGGTCTGTCGCAACCATGGCTATCAAAGCAACGTGTAACAGCGCATATTCCAAAGCGAGTGTTCACAACAAAGCCTCCTACAACAACAGTTGCGAAAGAGGCTTCCAAAAAGACACAGCCTGTGGCTGTTCAAGAAGCAGCAGATACAAAGGGACGAAATGCAACGGATTGGGCTATTATTAAACAACTCATGAAATATATCTGGCCAAAAAATGATATTGGTGTCAAGAGTAGAGTGGTAATTGCACTTTCACTCTTGATTGGTG
>VCJJ01000510.1:25076-47183 GCA_024139415.1 Backusella tarrabulga | reverse complement strand
TAGTATAGGCGTTTTGGACCATCAATGCCTCTTTCTGTTGATCGTCCATTTCTGAATAAATATATGAAATACAGTTGCAGTTTTACAATTTCAGTTTTGCACTAGTAATTTGGTACTTGCATTTTGGCACTCTACGTTTTGACTTTTGGATTGAAAAACAAACTGATCTTCTGATAATTTATATATATATATAACTAGCATTTTGGCATCAGGAACTACGTTTCGGGGGAAATGTTTGTAAGGCCAGAAAATATCTGTTACAAATTTAGTAAGTTTGAAAGAAAATCGGTAATACTGATAATTTTATTTTATTTTATGGCAACATTTTATTAAAAACAGGTTGGAAAATTGCAGATTACATGTCTTTAAGAAAAGTTACATAGTTTTTTGTCCCATATGTGTTTACGCTCTTTTTTACACTTAAAAACATTTTGGGTTTATACAGTCTTTTTGGTTTTGAGACCCAAAACAAATTTCTCTGCTTTCAATGTTGATGAACCTGAAGATGTAGGTTCTGGCTCGCCAAACATACTATATTCTATTATTTTAGTATCATGCCTTGAGTTAATACCAATCTCTTCACCTCTCTTAAACCCCCTTTTTTTTCTCATCAACCTTTTCTCAATAATTTAAAAGTGTTTCTCAACAATTTGAAAATTTTTTCTCATTAATCTGAAATTTTTTCTCATTTTCTTGAAAAAGACAATATATCACAGGCCACATACTGTATACTTAATGATAATTATTAAAATGTATTAATAAGATAGTACGTTTAAAGTGGAGTGATTTATTTAAAAACAGGGAATATCGCATGAATAAAATAAGAGTAGTTCTGTTTAAACCATCGCATAAAAAACCGATCATTAATTTGAGTGAATTCCATATTCAGATAAAGCAGCGTTAGCGTATAACCTGTTCAATGTAAAAGGGCGAGTGACTTTACACGTGATAGCAGAAAGCACTAATAATTTAAAGAAATTTCGCGAATTTTTTTATCTCTGTCTTTGCTTTTAATTATTTTGCGCTGGTATGGTCACAGAAACAGAAAGAGATCTTCAGAAACCCCCTTCGGAAGAAGAGATTCTCGAATATTATGCTAATGAGGCAGAGGTGTTTTTTAAAACGCCATATGTATTTAAAAAGCCTATTAAAAAAGTTGCTGTGATAGGCGCGGGACCAGCAGGAGTAAGTAGATTGATAATAACAGAGCAGGAGGGATAGAAAATATTCTAATATAAAATACCAAATGTATTACAGCTCGCTAGTGCAAAAGCACTGAAAGAGGCTGGCTTTGATGTTAAAGTGTTTGAACGTGCTAGTTCAGTAGGTGGTGTTTGGTAAGAATACGATGAGTAGATTGCTTATATACGTATATATACATTAATACTCAACGTATGTATAAATAAAGGGTTTACACGGAAACACCTCCATCGAAGCCTAAAATACCTACACGTAGAGACACGCATTCCATCGAGCATAGTGCTGAGGCTGCCCCAGAAGAAGGGATTAAAAAAAGAATGTCTGAGCTGACTCCAGAGACTATGAAACGATTGCTACGGAAATCTCCACCTACTGCCTGTTATAGAGACATGTACAACAACGTCGCCTTGCCAATATTTGAGTTCCCCTGTTTCCCTTTCCCTGAGCATAACGATCCCTATTGTCCTCATCACATCATCTTGGATTACCTTACACGGTTCTCGGAGCACTACGAACTGGATCCACTGATTTCACTAAATACCAGTGTTGAACTTGCTAAGAAAAACAAAGAAAATGGTGGGTGGAAATTATCACTGAATAAACATACAGTTTATCCATCGGGCCTTCTTAAAGAGGAACGATGGCAAGAGGAATTTGATGCCATTTTAGCTGCTTCTGGTAGACACCAAAAGCCTTATGTACCTGATTTCAAGGATCTTCTAGCGTACAATAAAACATGGCCAGATAAAGTAACGCATTCTAAACAATTCCGAAGACCAGAAGATTTCTCTAAAAAGGTATATATCACCATGCAGATATAATTGCCTTGATTTTTTACATTTTCTTTAAAGAATGTTCTTCTAGTTGGAGGTAATATATCGGGTGTTGATCTTTCTAGGAGCTTAGAGGGGTTTGCAAACACAGTGACCGTTTCTATGCGTCAATATGATTCATCTCTTCCCATAATTAATATCCTTCGTGGAGCAATTCCAAAATCGGTATCAGTTCGAGGTGGTATCAAGTCTTTTTCGGATGAAAATGGAGAAGTAAATGGCAATATTACTTTTGCCGACGGTACTGTTCTTCGTGGAATAGATCATGTTATATTCTGTACCGGATATGCTTACAACCTTCCGTTCTTTGGCGAACTCCAAATTTCTGAAGGAGAGGAGAACACATTGAAAAACTTTGAAAATATACAAGAAAGTCAAATACTCGCTGATCATAAAGAGCCATTAAATGTCTATCGTGAGGTATTTTTGGCATCTGATCCTACCGTTTCCTTTGTTGGCATGACCTCTGCATACACCCTGCATCCCCATTTCACGATACAAGCTGAAGCCATCGCAAGAGTTTGGACTGGAAATGCTTATTTACCTGACACCCCTTCTATGTATAAGTCAATTTTAGAAGGTACACCATTGTGTAGGACTTTTGATACCAATCTTTATGAAGTATTGAGGAATATCCCATTCATTGGCTGGTTAAACACACATGCAAGGTTGATAAAAAGCAATAGTGGTCAAGAACTTTCAGCGTTGGAGAACTATCGCGATGACTTTTTGGAAGAAGGAAATAGATATCAAACTATGTGGCATGAAATATCCGAGAAACATACACAACAAACTAAAGAGAGGATCCGCAAGGAACAATTAAAAACAAAACGCTATGTATACTGAATAACGAAATGTTCAGTAAAGTAAAATAAATCGAAATAAATGCATTTAGTTCTTAAAGTGTGATCGTGTGTTTATAAAATTAAGGTCTTTTTAATTAGAACAGAAAAGGGTTCAAATCTAACTCTGTATTTTTATAATATTAAATCATTTGAATATTATATTTTTGAAATATTTTCAACATTTGAAGGATTTATATTACACTCAATCTAGTTTTATATTTAAATGAATGCAGTCAACAATATGAATAAGTTAAATTAAATTAAATTAATAGGGGCGATGTATATATGTAAAAAAAATCTATGTATAGGTATATTTATTTATAATATATATATGAGATTCTATTTTAAATAGAATCATCTTCAGAAATATCTTTAGCTTTGCCAGAGATATCACTGATGTAGTTTATGTATAGTTCATCCTTTCTCTTGTTTTTGAGAGCTGCGTATGCTGCATGTTGGATAGATTTGAAAAAGTAAGGGTATCGGTCTTCAATAGAAGAAAACCTTCCATCCTCTGGTAGTGACTGTTGTAAGTTACAATAGCAAAGATTAGGTACAATGTCGGTTGCATCGCTGCTGGCATCATCAGATGATTCTTCCATGCTTGCATTTTTTTCCAGGTCGGCTATAGACTTTCTGTCTTCGTCACTATCAGAAGAAATACGTGATCTATTTCTATCAGTATCGTGTATATCTTCTATTACGACAACTTGTTGACAGTCTTCCTTATCGACGGAGTTCATGTAGTATTCATTTACTTTGGTACTGCAGCCGTGTGTTCCGGGAAGATGGCCTTCTTTTTTATGACTAAGATCAGAAATGTACATACCAGGTCTATCAGGATGAGGACGTTGATTTCCGAATCCACCGAATAAAAGCGCCTTTCGTACAGACATAGAGTCACCTGTAACGATATACCACTTTAGAGGCTGTCCTGAATATCTTTCTATTGCGACGGAAGCTGACAAAAGCTCTTCAAGTCCGGAAAAGTCCATTTGATGTACACCTGATAAATCGAGAACAATTGAATTTAAAAGAGGTTTCTGTGAGCTCTTGCCATCATAGCTATTTTCGTTCCAGCTTCTATCACCGACTTTCTCTGCTAATGGCTTTCCACGACGGGTTTCTTTTTTCACATGGTCCATAAGCTGCTGGAATATATAGGCGCCGTTTTGGAATACGAGATTCTCTTGTGGCTGGAAGCAAGTAATATCAGATTCAATAGGTTTTGTATACTTTCCAAGTATTTCATGATCAATAGGAGAGAAGAAGACGGGGCTTGAGGGCTTATCGTCATCAGACACAGATGCTTTTGTAAAAGACTGTTTTTCTTTTACTGGGTATTTATCCGCATCAAGTGATATGCATCCAAGAACATGGCATTTTGGTTTTGAGGTTCGATAGATCTGGACAATAATAGACAGGACAACAGGGACATATACACTGATATCAATTCTTGCGAATAATGAAATGAGGAAAGCAGCTGCATAGATAATGAATTCAATTGGATTTAAATTCCATAGCTTCTTCCATGTAGCAGGACCAGAAACAAGGTCAGTACAGGAATGGGAAATGATCGAACCAATGGTAGCATACGGTATGAATGTAAATGCAGGAGTAAGAACATAGATAGATAACCACACAATGGCTCCGACAAAAAAACTGGTTAATGGGGTACGAGATCCCGATTTAGACACAACAGCGCTTCGTGAAAAGGTTCCAGTTCCAGGATAGGCGCCGATAAAAGAACCGAAAACGTTAGCGAGACCAATAGCGAGCATTTCTTGACTCATATTCACTATTTAATGGTAAAAAAATTATGAGCTGCATGCTCCAAATACACATATATTCCTTTAAATTTACCTCTGTAATCAAAGACCTTTCCAAGACTAGTAGAAATAGCCCCGTGTTCCATAATCATGAGTACGACAAGACTAGGAATCTCAGGAAGCAGGGTCTGAATGAGTGACTTATTGATGGTAGGAGGGTGATGGCGTTCTAGACCTGATGGTACAGTGCCTAAGATGTGAAAGGGGCTTTCTTCGTACTTTCCAAAATGGTTGATAAGGAAGGAAATAAGTGTTGAAAACACCAAGTAGATAATTGCTCTGCTGGTGTTAAACATGAATATAGCACGCTTGTATTGAGGATATTTGACCATGAGTTTTTGGGAGTAATGCTTGATAAAATATAACCATACAAGTCCAACTAAACCGATGATTGCGTCGTAATGAGTTTTGTTCAGATTCTTGATTATATTGATAAATATAAGGTAAGTGGGCTGTAAGGTGTTAATACCAGAGATACCCATAATCTTGGCCATTTGGTTAACAATGATGGTTATACCACTTCCCGCCATAAAACCAGAAATAGCGGGTTGGCAGATAAAATTAAACAGGAAACCAAATCGAAACAATCCAAGAAATGTACAAATCAAGCCACAGACTAGACTCAAATTTGTAGCGAAATCCATGTAGGTCCATTCTCCTGATATAAATTGAGGCGTAGCTACGATTTTAGCAACTACTTGACCAACCATTAAAGATAAAACGGCACTACAACCTATACAAGAATAAAAAAATGAGCGATCGCGATTCTTATTACTTTGAAGTAAAAAAAATTTACCTAAACTGACATCCTTCGATGTTCCAAAAAGCGGATAAGCAACTATACCGATGAGAACAGTGTATAAACCATAATAAGGCGGAAGATTTGCCATTGTTGCTATAGGACAGTATTAGTATAACAGTTCAGTTCATTCTTTTTTTTTCTTAGTATACATACCATAAGCGAAGGCTTGAGGGAAAACCAAAATTCCAACTGTTAACGCTGAAATTATATCGCCTGTAAACCAAACAAAATTGTATTTCGGTAACCAGTTGACTATGGGAAACAGGCTCTTTCCATAAGTTTTTGCTCTGCTGGGTATAAGTTTTATTTGTTCTTTAGCGACATCTTTATATTTTGGTGGGGGTGTATCTATATATAGGGTAGACATGGTAAATAATAAATATGGAAGCTGGGTATGTCTTTTTCCCCCGTATTATGCGTAGAAAAGTAGTAAAATAATATATTTAGATAAAAGAAATAAATCTGGCTCTTTATATAGAGATAACAGATGAAATGCCATTCTCGGTAAATTCAATCATTGGTTATTGCCGAACCAAATTATTGACATTTATTTTACCCATGGTACGTCATAAGCCTTTTTTAATTTCTGTTATTTCTATATCATTCAAACCACCAGTTTGCCACATGACGACTACAAATATATTTTCTAATATTGTTACTTTGCTTTTGTATACTAGAAATTAAGTACGTTATGTAGGTTGTATAACAAGCAAAGGTCGGTATCGATAGCGGTTTTTAGTTTTGAAAAGCTATCAAAATTACCAACCAAGTATAAAGCACTGATCGCGGTTGGTTCCTCGGTTAGATAACTAAATCTCATTAGAGCAGGTCATAACCAGGGCCTGATTTATTACAAAAAGTACGGATTTTCATGTATCGTTATCGTAGTCTAATATGTATCTAAAAATATTGCTATTTCAAGTAATATCCTAAAACTCCACCCTCGGTTATTGGAACACCTTTGATTAAAATTATAAATATCATAGTTACATTGTAAAACTATGCTCTTTTTTTCCAACGATGCTTTGTAGAAGCACGTTGGAGTGCATGAGACATTTTTAACTCTTCATCGGAATTCTATCATGCCTTATAAATGGTTTTTATTATCACCGTATTGTTATCATGAACGTATAGATGACAAGATCAACGTGGCACAGGTCTAAACTTTATGTAAAAAGTATAGTTTTTATTATACATATTTATTAGATTCGACCTTAATTTGGTCATCTGAAAATCTCAAGGGGCTGTATAGTCCGAAACAAAACGCACTTTAACTTTGAAAAAGTTTAAATCTTGTGTAAATCATTTGATTTAATGATAATGAGGGGGAAAATGATGTCAACACTATTATAAAACGTTTGAAGCATACCAAAAGTTTATATAAAGTTCATTACAGGTTATACTTTGCTGCAGAAAACTTAAAATAGAGGCGATTCCCATAAGAGATCTATAGCTCTCTGCACAAAAAACCTTATATCAAGCATGCTGCTTCAACGTCATAAAATAATAATAATAATAATAAAATTTTGTGGTCTAAACATTAATTGTTATTAATTACACATTTTATTGGCATCTAACACAAAAGAAGATTAAGGTAAGGGTTAAGAGAAGGTAAACTAAAATGAAAAGTAGGCATGAGAATATAAGAGACATATCAGAGAAAGAAACTAAAGAGTACTAGTTCAAGTCAATACCAATCATGGACCTGAAAACGACACATCATGTTAACTTTAAAATTTTACGGTGGCAAAGTGTCCTATCACCTGCCAGGTGGGCAGAACTAGCTCAGTCTGACTTTCAACTTTTATTAATCTTATTGCGAATGAAAACAAATAAACAAATTAGCACTTTGTAACTTTAAATTGTGATCCTTGGGACCTCTTTGCTGTATCTTTTCATAAAAAACATTGAAAACGAAAGAAATTCTATACTCTCTAGTTTAAGTACTCACTTGCTGTATAACATTATCTAAAAATTTGGACAAATAAACTGATTACGAGTCAATGCCTGTTGAACATGTTCGCTCATGGGTTTTATCTTTAAATTCTTGGGAATTACACTATCTGAACATGAAACTTATCACATCACAAAATGGTGCAATCTTATTTTTCATTTATGGTTAAAGCCATTTGACTGACAACAATACTCAAATATTCACAAAGATTTGACAATTACACAAAGAAAAAAATTCGAATACAAAAAATAAGATTTCTTCTGGTCAATTTCATTATAATGTCACAATATATTTTTTTTATTTTAAAAAGAAAATGTTTATTTATTTTATATCTGAAATAATTAAAATCAGATTTTTATATTAAAGATTTCAAAAACCTTCAAGAAATCTAAATAAAAAAAAAAGTTAAAATATGTACACCAATTTAATCGTATTAGAAAGTTTAAAAGCATCTGATCAGAGAAATAATTACACGTTCTCGGTCATGTAAGAGCTCCGGGTTAGCATGGAATGTATTTCGCTCATCACTTCAGCAGTAAAAACAGTCATTACATTGAATAAATACTTACAAAATAAAGACCCTACACCATTTATCAAGTGATCTGATTTTTATAAGCCAGGGTATCTAAGAGAAAATAATAAGTATTTCTATTTCTATTCATTGGCAATATAATGTTTAAAAAGACAAAAAGTTTCAAAGGAGATTGTCAGAAAAAAGGGTAGAGCTGCATGTGTTATCGACAAGAACTATTCCGCCTGGGGCGGCAAAGCATTCATCATGGATATCCATACTCCTTTAAATTGAATAAAAAAAAATAGAACTAATATTTACCTTCAAAACCGATATTGTTTCATACTTTCGTTATTTCCCTTCCTTTATACTTGAGTGAAAATTTTTTTTCGTGACAGTCTTTTTCGGAGTTCCGTGTAAAAAAAGAAAGCGAAACTCGTCACGTATTACATTCCGCTTTAAAGTGACATGTTGATCACTAAACCAATTTGACCGGTAGATCACAAAAGTATGCTCAGCGTCTTTTTTTCTCCCGTTAAAGTAGCAACCAAAAATGAGTGATTATTATAAGACTGACAAATAAAACGCCAAACAAATCGTCATAGATAAGTTACTGAAAAAGATAAAGAGATTAGTGAGGTCAATGTTGATAGACTTATTTGGTAAATGTCACTGCAACCACCTTTATGGTACTCCTCACTAAATATAGAGGATAACGCGCCCATTTTGCCAGAAACAATGAGATCATATCACCCCCTTTATTCTCTATAATAATGCAATAAAAACCATGGTAAAGCTACTGGCTTAGTTATCTTTTAAAAAGTGCAAGACATTTGTTCAAGTGTATTATGATGGTTTTTCTCTCCTCTTAAAGTATATGTTTCATACCTTTTCAAGACAAAGGCTTTTTTTAAATTAATTATTTGATACTAATACTAGGCGGGATGAGATCAATGTCTCTATTAATAGCAGCGCTTTCTATTTTATCATTTATTAGTTTCCAGAGGATGTACTTAGTCTAAAAAAAGCTGCATAATGACTTCATACGTCTGCCACATGGTTTTTTTCTTTTAAAAAAAACGAAAAGAAAAAAACACGGTCAAGTAAGATCTCCATAAAGTTTGGTAAAACACTGTCTTTCGTCTCATCATTGTTAACAACCGAATAATGTTTACAAGATTTTCATTGATGGTTTTTTTTATAAATGCTTTCATTTTCGTTAGGATTGGATTGCTTCCAATAAAATTTCGCACTATTAGGTAATCAAGTAAACCATAGCATTTTCTACTTTTGTGGCCATGCTAAAATAAATAGAGAATTATATAAAGTAACTTTCTAATTAACGCGTTCTTGTAGTATATTGTTACATATTACTCTTGATCTCCGTATCTCAATTTACACTATACTACTTCACTAATGATATAAAAAACTATCCCAAGATATTCAGGGTCCTCCATAAAAATGACATCAAGATAGATGCAAATAGATTCCATATAAAAATATGTTATAAAATTTGACTAAATCATAATAGTGTACTATTTTATAAGATTTCTATAAGCCAATACACTCGGGTCAATATAGGTCATATACCCATCTTTGATAAGTTTAAAATAAATATAATGATGGCACTTGACCTTAAAATGTCAGAATGGGTTTGAATTTTCCTTTACTAAAAAAATGCCTCGATCCCGGTTCAAAACAGAAGAGCAATATCAAGTAGTTTGATATGTCATCATCTGCTTACGTATTCTAAAAGAGTATACTTTTTTTCGAAGAAAAACTGTAGCAAGAAACCACATATATCAATTATCTAAAACTATCAAAAGAATTCAGTCAAACAGAAAGCATTCAATGTCTATATACCAAAGGGTTACTCTCTAGAATTATTTCAAAATAATTAAAGCAACGTGCCTCTATATACACTCTTATAAAAGTTTTTAAGTTTTAAAAGAACAAGAAATAGGTATGGCCACTACTTGAGTAGTATATTAAAGGCAAATAAAAGAAGCAGGTGTTGAATGAGGAAATGTCACCCAATGTCAAAAAGCAAATACTCGATTGACTATTTTGTAAAACTAAGCATCTTATCGAAACCAATGATGGTCGCCGATTCAATTCCAACATAAAATGGCTCACTTGAAATCCGGAACCATTCTTGCATGAGAAAAGAAACGAAAAAAAAAAAGGTGACTTTATTAGAAGAGAGTGAAATACGAAAGAAAAAAAAAGAATCAGGAAGAAAGGAAAATGATAATACATGTTATGTTTTTGAGAAATAGCTCATAAGTTCTATATGATACAAATCAAATTATAAGACAAATAAAGAAAAACAGAATGGCATATATGAAAGCAAAGAAAATCACAAAAAGCAAAGCGTATATAAGAGTTAAATACATTTGTAAAAATGGTTTTGGGAACTATTTCAACATCAGTGGTTCCATTCCGAGTTCCGATCCAGCCGCTGCTTGATTATTGTCATACGAAGCATTGGGTGCCCCATTTCGTACCATGGGAACGACCGGATGGGTATTATTCAATGGCTGCTTTTGATCATAATAGGAATCATATGAATTATATCCATAAGTGTCTCTGTTTTCATTGGAATTGATGCTACTGTTGCGTGACGTATTTGAGATGTCAGGTAGCTTTTCATCAAAGGAGCTTCGAGTGTTGACGGAAGACGAATAACCAGAGTAGCTCGAGTTGGCCATTGTCACAGGCTGGAAGAGCATATTGGAAGCGGCTTGAGGAGATCCTCTGCTCTTGTTTAATGGGTGGATGGGGTTAAGTAGCTGGCCAATGTTAGGACTTGAAGAAAAACTCTGTTGAGTTTTTGGAGAAGGGTACGGGTATCCGCCATCATCTTCGGTTTTTATGCGTTCGTCGCTGTATTCAACATCTTGCATCATATGAGGATGGACGGAGCTAAATTGAGACCTGTCACTTTGCATGGCTATCATATCCAAGCTGTTGCGTCCACTGTTGTCGAAAGATCTATGCTGACCACTGGGCGACGTTGTAGATAGCGAGTAGTCTCTTATCTGCTGGGTTTGTGAGAAAGAATTTCGAACAGTGGCTGGCATGGATGATCTGTTTGATGTTGAGGTCATGGTGGGAGAGAGCTGGGCAAAGTTTGAAGTGTTATTATTAAACAATGGGAAAGCCTGATTTCCGTAACTGGTGGTAGATAAATTATTGTTTGGTATACCCTTGTTCATGTTGCTGTTATCCAATTTCAATCTTTGCTGGTTTGGTGACGAGCCGTACATCAACTGTGCTCCGTTTGATTCTCTTCTATCCAACATGATAGGTTGCTGGTATGGGTGAGGAGTACGTAGCGATCCTAATGACATGCTACGAAAAGAGTGAATTCGTCTGTCATCTATTTAAGAGAGAGAGACATGGGAGTCGTTTAGTATATTTTTTAATTTCGTTTTTTTATCCTATTCATTCTTACTGGGATAAGAGCCTGACATAACATCAAGAGAGGACAAAGAGCTTCCTGTCAGTCCAGCTTCTGTTTGGTCGAAAGGGGGTTCCACCATGGGAGGTATTCTGAAATTTTGTTTCACAAGTAGCTCGGGAGATATTTCCAAGCCTGCAAGCTCTGGGACGGATGAAGGTGTGCGCAGTTTGTTGGATAAAATGTCATTAGGTTGGTAATAAGAGATCAAATGCTGAGCGACGCCGTTAATAACTATTGACATTGTTTTTTTTATCAAGCCATCTTTTCGAAAGCGGTATGAGTCAGAGAGGCTACCGACCAGTCGGCGCTCTCGGTTGCGATCAGTCGACATACTCGCTGCCAGTGATTGATCTACGCTTTGGCTTCTTTGTCTCATATCGTCTATTGTATTCGAAAAAGATGCTCTTTTGTCGCCTGACATTTTTTTGTCGAGCTCACGATAGATAAGGAAGTTGCCCAATATACGAGAAGGACTCCAAATAAGACCATCAGTCCAGCGCTTTATACCTGAAGAGCGGAAATTGATAAGTAAACAATGTCATTTTTTTTCTTGAGTCTCGTAAAACCATTCCCAGCTACACTATTTTTTTTCTGTCATCCAACTATTTTGTCATTTTTTTCTGCTGTATGATAATGATGGAGGTCATGTTGACATATATCATTTTTTTGTAATTGTTTTGTCTTATATCATTTTTTTATATTTTTTTGTTCATCTCTCTTGGTTTTTTTTTGAGCTTTTTATTTGTTGGTTTTTTCTCCTCCCCCCAGTTAGACAATGACCCTAGTTATTATTTACCTGACTCTCTTTCATCAAAAACAAAAACGGAACCCGACCGAATCAATTTTCGTTCTTTATCTTGTAATCTTCTGCATACTTTAGGTAATATACCTCTTCTGCACGCTTCAAATACAAGTAATACATCCTGGGTTGTTTCGATATATCCGTAATATGTCTCTGACATTATTTGTTTGTTTTTTTAAAAAAAAAATGAGAACTTGTATGTAATATTCTATAGAATAGAATAGCGGTGTTAGTTCGAAAAATATAAGAATAAAAAAAGGACAAACAAATATTAACCTTTTGAGTATGTATTTCTTTGTACGAACTATTTTGTATGATAACAGAAAAAAGATGAAAAAAATAATAGTAATAGTGTATTACTTTTCGATGTTTAAAAAAAATAAAATAAAAGAAGAAGAAGAAGAAGTAAGGAACGAAATAACAAGAATGGCAGTAGTAGTAACAGAAGAAAGCAAAAGAAAAGACGAGAATTTAAAAAACAGAATAAAAATACAAAAAAAAATAGCGTTGCACTAAAATATGAAATTGTTTTCCACCAATTCTGAAGCTTTATTTTAAATCCAAAAATGGAAACAAAGTTTTGCTACAAGCATTTTCCTTCAAAGATGATCATCCTTGCATCACTGTTTTCTCACTGATACAGTACTAAAATAGCAACAGGAAAAGAATATTAAATATATACAAAAATTCGCACCACTTTTTATTCTTTTTTATCTTCAAAATACATGGAAAAAAGAAAAAGATGAGCAAGATAGGAAATGGAAAATGAGAGACAAAGCGATAACCATATTAGGCATACTTGTGCCATAGAATGAATAGAGCATTAAATAAATTTTGTCGAAGCAGGAAGTGAGCAATATATACGTATTATAACCAGAAATAATGATGCTCATCATTATAAATATAGAGTGAAAAGTCATTCATGTGTAATTATGGTGTATATTTATTACTTTTTATATATATCTCATCTACAATGACTGTTATAGAAATGGGAGACATTAATACAAGTATTTGATACTCAATAATAAACATCTACATTAATCATACAATCACTATAAAGCTCATAGCGCACCCATCTTCTTTTTTCTTTTTTTTTCACCAGCTTCTATTTTTGACACCAGAGCAAACATTGGTTGTATTTTGACAGCAGCCATAATAATAGTAATTATTCATAGGCATAACAGATGGAGTACTACACCAAGATACTATCACTTCATCATGGATTATTCTGTTTGCTTTATTATTAATGCTTATATAATTGAGGAAACTAAGGAGAGATATGGATCTCGGAGTTAGCAGCTTTTTTAAGAACTGAGAAAGCCAGTTTTCCATATTTGGATTGAACTTGGAAGAAAAAACATTCGTTTCTTTAAAATAGCTGCATAAACTTTTCTATAAGCAATGCTAAATTTTTCTAAAAGCGGTATCTGCTCATAGCGTTTCTTCTTCTCCCAAATCATCTTATTGGTCGATCAACGTCAAGTGTTGTACAATTCGTCATCATCCTTTTTATTTTAATAGAGAATTATGCCAAATATTTTTTCTTTAAAAATTTAACAAAGGATAAGAGTAAAAGATTCATGAAGAGGTTCAAAATGTTTTTTTTTAAAATACAAATGTGTGTGTGTCATTGACTTTTTAATTTTCTACATCATGCCACCCATACCTCCCATGCCGCCCATAGGTGGCATAGCAGGTTGTTCCTTTTGAGGAGCATCAACAATCATACATTCGGTAGTTGTTAAGAGAGAAGCAACACCAGAAGCATCAATCAAGGCTGTGCGAACAACCTTTGTAGGGTCAATAATGCCAGCAGAGATCATGTCAACATATTCGTTGGTAGCAGCATTGTAACCCCAGTTGGCATTACCAGACTTATCTTCCAAAATCTTTCCAGCAACAACAGATCCCTCGGCACCAGCGTTATCAACAATGGTACGACAAGGACGTTGGATAGCTTCACGGATAATATTGATACCCAATTGCTGATCAAAGTTGGCACCCTTGACGTCCTTGAGAGCATTAGAGGCTCTCAAAAGGGCAACACCACCACCAGGGACGATACCCTCTTCAACAGCAGCGCGAGTGGCACACAAGGCATCATCAAATCTATGATTATTTATATACATTATGAATGAATAAATTGCAAAAACACTTGTCTTGTCTCAGTTTACCTATCCTTCTTTTCTCCAACTTCCACCTCGGAAGAACCACCAACCTTGATGACGGCAACACCACCAGAGAGCTTAGCAAGACGCTCTTGGAGCTTTTCCTTTTCATAATCAGAAGCAGAAGCGTCGTCAATGGCACCACGGATCTGCTCACAGCGCTGAGCAATGGCATCCTTGGAACCAGCACCGTTCAAAATAATTGTATCCTCCTTGGTGATGGTGACGGAACCAGTGGTACCGAAAAGATCAGGGGTAGCAGCGTCCATCTTGGTATCAAGTTCATCCGAGAAGACCATTGAGTGGGTGAGAACACCAAGATCACCCAAAATGGACTTGCGGTTATCACCAAAACCGGGTGCTTTGACAGCAGCGACCTGGATCTGGCCACGGAGTTTATTCAAAATACAAGCAGCAAGAGCCTCGCCATCAAGATCCTCTGCAATGATCAAGAGAGGACGGCGCTGGGTAGCAGAAGCCTCAAGAGCGGGCATGATATCCTGCAAGAGGGAAATCTTCTTTTCAGAGAGCAAAATCAAGGGTTTTTCAAATTCAACCTTTTGGGTCTTGGTGTCGGTGATGAAGTATGGTGAGATGTAGCCACGGTCGAAACGCATACCCTCGGTCACTTCCAATTCATCTTCGATAGTCTTACCGGCCTTGACGGTAATGACACCTTCTTTTCCAACACGCTCCATAGCCAAGGAAATCATATCACCAACGTGCTTATCGCCATTGGCTGAAATGGTGGCAACCTGTATTAGTAATACACAAAATGAATAAACCACTGCTTTTGCCTCATTTCAAAACCTGTTTCTCCATTACCTGTGCAATTTCAGACGAGGTTGTAATGACCTTACTGTTTGACTTTAAAAACTCCAAAACATGGTCAACAGCAAGCTGAGAGCCGCGACGTAAATCCAAAGGACTGCAGCCAGCAGCTACGTTCTTGACACCTTCTGTGAAAATAGCACGAGCCAAAACGGTGGCGGTGGTAGTTCCGTCACCAGCCAACTCGTTTGTCTTGTTGGCAACATCCTGAACGAGTCTGTATATAGAAATAAATAAGAATAATCCGATATAATAGTCTATTTCTTACCTTGCACCCAAGTTTTCAAATTTATCTTCCAAAGCAATGGATTTTGCGACGGTGACACCATCCTTTGTGATCTTGGGAGAGCCATAGGGCTGTTCAATCAAGACGTTGCGACCCTTGGGACCCAAGGTGACAGCAACAGCCTTTGCAAGAATATCAACACCCTTCAACAGGCCGGCACGTCCATCCACGCCAAAACGAATTTCCTTGTGTGTGGAGTAAAGACGTTGAAGGATACCAGAGGAAGAGCGAACGCGGCTTTGAAGTGTCTTTGCTGCGAATCTATTCATTTGAGAAAAAGTGGGAAAAAGAATGCGTAAAAAATGATTGGCAAGAGGGGCCTTGAAAAGCAACTTTTGAAACGTGAGCAGTCACAACATTTGGAAATTTCCAAAATTCGATTGGCAGAACAATATGCTTATTCAAACATGCCGAAATGGCTATAACGTTCCATTAGGACATGAATATCATCTTTTCAATAACCAGTACAGTGTATTTTAACGCCTGTAGTTAGTAATATACAATGGACAAAGGGCTCAAAGCTCAAAGCCATTCAATATCGTTGGATAACATTTTCTATAATAACAATAACGCCATATTTATTTTTATTTTACATTTCTTCAAGTTCATCATCTGTCATCAAAAGATCCTCTTCAGGAAAGTCACCAACTGCCAAATTTGTAGGACGGACAAAACCACCATACTTGTTGGGACATGTAAAGTAACGCACGCCCTGGACGCTACCATCGTTTTTACCGAGAGGTTCGTCGTATTGAATACCAACCCAGGGTCCTACTTGGAATTTGGTTTCACCTTTTTTACAACAATAAAAGTGAGAAAAAGAGATTACTAAAACACCAGCAATAGTAACTTTACCTATGAATTTGACGGTTCCTCTTTTCATCATACTATTATCTTCACTTGCCACCTCGCATCTATCCCCCACCTTAATATTTTCCATTGCCTCCTTGTAAGCAATTTCTGTAGCCTCTTCTCTTGCTGCTGCTTCATCTGAGAATCTACCGAGCTTATTACGTTCCTTGAATGCTCTTACAGTATCTACTTTATCGATGAGATTACCGTGTTTGAACATGTTGTTTATCCCTACCTGTTCTCTTGGAGTATTCATCTTCGGTCAACTCAAATTTCTCAACAAGAGAAACATCTGTGTATTGGTTCTTTACACGGTGAGGGTTTGTATCAACGACCTGCAAAAAAGAAACAGACATGAATATAAGTAGGCACTATAAATACAACACATACGTGAATTCTCATGTAATCTTCAACAGGGTAAGCACCGAGCATCTTGCTGTCATCATCAAGCGAGCCCAAAACATTGCTTCCTTGATATAGTGTTATTTGTTGTGTTGAAAAGGGAATGCCTGTAATTGGCTCGAGTTTGTACTAACACAAAAAGATGAGCTTTGTGCTGGTCCATCACATGAAGGCTCGCTTACCTTTAATTGTGAAATGGTGAGATTTTTCTCAAAGCGTCGTTCTGAGGCGACTTTCTCGTCAGATGTGTCGACAAATAAGATGACAATGGACATGATGTGTTAAAGATTGAAAAGAGAAAAACCGCTTTTCTGTCATTGTGCTGCCTTTTTTATTCGAAAAGGGGCCTGAACGACGTCAGCATGTTACTTTTATGGACTTGTAAGTCACTCGCTGTGCTACCTTGTCTTTCGTTTTGACAATCAGAGACAGAGATAACATTTGACTTTACCGAGTGTTTGGTACATACTTGCATCAAGTACTCTCATAGTCAAGACATGTAGAGTCTATAGTCACTGTGTATGAACATATAAGCAATGCTGATGTATTGTATGTCAATACTAAACTAAATCTTGGTGACAGGTACTTGCTGAAAATTGAATCATCTCTTTCTTAAATGCTTTATGTAAGCCCACAGTATTAATATAATGAGTAGTTTTTATGCATAATAACAGAAGCTCATGGACGTTATTCCATTCCGTGATACATATATATTTGTATCTGGCTCTAAAATTCGATCAAGTAAATTGTGATGATTCTCGAAACGAATTCTATCTTTTACGTTCTGCCAAAGAAATAACTAAAGAGTATATTTTCAGATATGGCTCATCTTGTTCCAGCTTACTGTCTGTATAATGAAGAACGATGAGAGACAATTAGAATGTAAATGAGAGTTTAAAGTAGCAATTTTTAAAAAGTACAGTTTGAAATAAAAATATGACTGTTTTTTTCTTAAATTTGGTTCGCAGTCCTTCTCCTGGGGTGGAGGGGGTTGAAATAATAAACAAGCTTAACAAGCCTACAGCTCACATTCTACTTTTTTTTTTTCCTAAATCGCATCAAAACCCCCCTTCTCTTTGTGTATATTATATAATGTTTGGAGCATTGAATCGTTTTGCCATTCAAAGACCTGTCATCTTCTGGTCTTTTGTTATTGGCACTGCTGGTAAGCCATTCATTTGAAAAAATGCTCATTTTTTGCATCGTTTTCCAACATTATTGTCATGACAACAGGTCCCGTTATGGTTTGGACAGTTCCCAAGATTAGACGCGATTATTTCGGCTTCAAGGGTATTGAGCCCCTTCCCATCACCTATCCTCGTATGTATTACAGCACATTGTATATTTATATAGGGCTAACAAAAGATAATAGTTCCCAACCGTGCTCGCAACCCTCCTTCTGGATACGAAGATTAAGCACAATTTCAGGAAATAAAAAAAGCGAAAAAAAGCAACGAAAATTGTTTCAATCCATCATGATTTTTTAATTTATTCAACTTTGACGATTTAATACATATATAAAGTACTGCTTTTATACGGTAAAATCAGCACCAATTTGCAAAAGGAGTTTAAATAGTCATTTTGCTTGCTGAAATACAACACTTTGTTTGTTTGTGTTATGATTTCATGTCATTTGGCAGTGATAATGACATGGAGCGAAATGGATACATACATGATATATATACATCACAAAATAAACCCAAAGAAAGGAACAACTACTAGATATGATAGGTATAATTGAATGGAAATAAAAGGGCATGATAGCTTTACAAAATGTAAAGTATAAATATATACAAATGCTTCTTGGTACTCTGAATATACGTAATATAGAAACCATATTTTACATCATGATTTCTACTTTTGGTAGAGATAACATGAATTTGTTAAACTTTGCAAATGCAAATGCTTACATTGTAATTTAAATGGAATTAAACTTGCTAGAATTTCTATAATGTTTAATTATAAATCTGTAACAGTTTCAACTTTGAGCAACCGACATTTGTTTTGTTTAAATATTATCCCCCAAAAGAGTAATTTGCTGGAAAAAGCTGCAGGATTCATTTGAGACACAGAAATGAGTTGATATCCAGGATAAGTATACTTGCCATTTAAAACCTTATTTTCATCTATACAATCCATTTAATAACTATATGCATCATCAGCATTACATAATACTGCAAAATGTAATGATAGTAATGATTATTAATGTGAAGAATAATGAATAAAAACATATACTTGTTGAATATCAATCTCAGTTTTACTCGTTCTTATTTCCGATTTCTATTCATTTGTTTATAGTCATTTTATTAAATATACAACAATCCAGAATTAACTCGGGTCTAGAAGTAAAGGAAACGTCATTAAATAAATGTTAGTAATCATAAATACATTCACTTTAAATCAAACCACTTCCCCCTTTCAATATAACTTCAAATGTTGAGTGATATTATTATATAAACGTTTAATAATAATTTAATATTCATTATTAAAAAAAAAATGATCTTCACATTTTTTATCAGATTCAGGTAAATCCCGAGCTTCAGGATTATTTAAAAATACTGTCATTCCTATTACTTTTAAGCGGCATAGTAATAAACAAAGAGAAACAACACCCCTCTCTTTTATTCATTACGAGAAATGGAAAGAAAAAGCGCCATTTTTTACATTTTAATGTTTCGCTTTTAACCTTTTTTTTTTCATTAAATAAAGAAATTTATTACTTGTTCACTCTTCCTCTTCTTCTTGTCGCATATTGCCACGTTTATTATATTTTCCTTTATTGTTTTTTTTGTTATTTCTAGTTTATTACATTCATTAAAGTAGTGACAACATGTACAATCATACTAATTCCAAAATGTGTACTGTAAAGAGTTTGCTATTAAACTCTGATCAAGATCAAAGAAAATCAAGGCCATCCATTCTAAATATATCATCTCTCTTATGCCCTGAACCTGAATTCCGGCCATCTTACAATCAAGACATAAACAATACAGGAACATACCAGCAGCAACAAGAAAGCAATCAAATTTACCGAAATGTGCCATCAGAAGTGAGCCTATGGCACTATAAACAATATCACAACGATAATCAAATGTTGAGAGAACCCTATCAATACCACCGCAACAATTACATCTCCTCCATCAGCTCCTCGCCACTCTCCAGCAGCGATGATGGGGAGTATAATCCGTTGAAAACAAAAAGAAGACGCACCTCATCGCACCAGCTTCTCGCCCTTAATAATGTGTTTGAACGCACCTTTTTCCCGTCCACCCAAGTGCGAGTTGAACTTGCACGACAACCGGGCATGAGTCCTCGTACCGTACAGATTTGGTTCCAGAACAAACGTCAAGCTGTGCGTTCAAAGCTGCGTCCTAGTCCTGGCCATCAGATGGTTGAATGACATTTTGCTTATTGTATAAAATTGCATTTTTCTTGTAAACTGTTCATTGTTTTATTATTACAATCTCTTTTAAGAATCATTCTTTATAACACCATCCTGTCATTTGTATACATGCACTTTTGTTTTATATTAATAAAAAAATTATTTTATTCTAACATGAATTTTTATATTGCTGGGTTGAACGATATAAATATGTATCATTTGGGAACGAGGGGAGCCTTGGAAAAAAAGGTCTGTCGTATTTGAAAGAAAAGTTTGTTATAATCAGTTGATTTATTACCACGGCTTGTAAGCTAATACTTTTTAATATTTCAAATCTTGACCTTATTATTATTAACTCTTTTAATTTAGTGATAAGAGATTTAATACATTTGATGTTGATCAGCGTTTAAAGAGTGCTTCACATTACTTGCTTTTCTCAATACGCAGAAGAAAGAAAAATAGCAAAGAAGGAATCTATATAAATGATCTTCATAAAAGTCTAATCTATTAATAATCCCATTATATAATCTCTCAAGGATCCTGTACTCTACAGAAAAAGTAGCTTCATTATTAAATCTTACTATGTTTTCTGTAATCAGAAACTTAACACATCAGTACACAAAAGCTGTCTCAAATGTCGCTGTCTTAAGACATTACTTGACCAGGCACCCTGAATTAAAAGAGAGCGGTTTTGAGGAGTAGAACGCAAAAAAAATTCAAAGATCGATATATGCATTTTATGATCTATATTTTTTTTTATACCATAAATATCTTTGATATACATTTGGGTTGCGATGTTATATTTAACATCAATGCGTAAAAAGTGATCAGATTTATTGTTCAGCACGGTCTAGGTTTTACCTTGGAGCACATACTCTTTGCACTAAAGGAAATACCTTACTTATCAATAACCGGAGTAAACGTCTATATATTAATTCACCTCATTTTAAATAGGTTTCAGATGATCTATAACCAAAAGGAGATTTTACGGATACCCATTTATGATATTTTATATCTAAAGTTTTTAAAGAAATGACCATGTGAATGTTCATTTTTTGATACATTTATATCTTTTTTAAGGATAGATCATTGTTCAGTGAGGTTTTTCCTGGATTTTCTTTGAGCCTCCCTTTTCATGTAATGAAACTCCACACATACAAGTTTTGGTAGAGTGCATGTTTATTAGGTTACCAAAGGCGAATAAGCAAAATAGCAAAGCCTAATTGATAATTCTCGCTGAGGAAAAGAGAAAAACACTGCCTGTATCGAACCTCTTTCGAGCAGAGTAACATAGAATGTCGTCTTTGACGATATTATAAATAAGTGAGAGAGAAAGTGTACTATTCATCAATGATATATATCAAGCTTTCACCCGAGTTCTTCTATAATAGGTAATAATCATGCTGCTATTCATGATGAAGAGAAGATCTATATGATTTGGAAGCTATTTGGATATTAGGTTTGTAAAACCGACAGATAGCTTGTTGAATATGCATTAAATATATAATCCGATGAGAACACTATATGATTGTTCTTAAATACATGTACTTTATTCATATAAATACAGGCTCAAGTTTGCATAAAGGAGAACCCACCCGGTGTAGCGAAGGTATCCTTACATTAATCAGGTTGTATTTGATTACCATGGAGACCTTTTACCATACCAAACCACATTAATAAAAGTGCAAAAAAAGGCTTTATTTTTGTAAAATCTTTGATTCTTAGATTCGCCATTTTTAATTAAATATAAAAAGCAAGATGATCGAGATGGGTTAACTTTTTGTTTTGATATAAAAGCGTGGTTTATAAACGTGGCCTGGTTAAACAAGTGTAACATTTGTTTTGAGACTCCAAATTTTTTTTAAATCTTTTTTATTATGTACAACATACGAATTAGTAAAAGAGATTGAATAATAAAAGAAAAAAAAAGGGAATATATATATA
>VCJJ01000510.1:6801-18465 GCA_024139415.1 Backusella tarrabulga | reverse complement strand
AAAAAAAAAAAAAAAAAAAAAAAAAAAAAAAAAAAAAAAACCTTTTTTTTTTTTTTTAAAAAAAATAAAACTCAGTCTAGAACCAATTCACCAACACCATCGTTGAATACAAACATGACACGCGATCAAATCAAGTTTTGTGGAGCAATCATGAGAAATTTAAAAAAACACAGAGACGCAGCACCATTCTTACACCCTGTTGATTACGTAAAACTCAATGTACCAGAGTATCCAAAAGTCATAAAATATCCAATGGACCTTACAAGCGTGGATCGTAAATTGAACGGTGGTCACTATGACAAGGTGGAGGATTTCGTGGCGGAAATTAGACTAGTATTCAATAATTGCTTCAAGTTTAACGGTCCCGAGGCAATGATCTCTATGCTTTGTCAAAATGTAGAATCTGCATTCGAAAAGAGTTTAAGACAAATGCCTCCTTCTAAAGATGTAAGTAGGGATATAGAGGTGTGTGTCTATGTGCAACTAATTTATCATTTAATACATGATAATATATAGTCTGCCGCATCATCTAGAGTTATTTCACCAGCTCACGATGAAGACGAGAGGGGAAGAGTAGGGGGAGTGCTAGGAGATGACGAAGGAGATGATATGTCGACAAAAAAGAAGAAAAAGCTCGCACAAGTATCAACATCACACAAAGCGTTAACACCACCTTTACGCGGTATGATAGATGAGGGTCGACCTAAACGCGAAATCCACCCACCTCCATCCAAAGATTATCCAGAGACCATGACAAAGCGACGCGCCAATAACCCACGAAAGAACGACGTACAAATGAAGTTTTGTATGCAGGCTCTAAAGGAAATGAAAAAGACAAAATATAGAGATTTAAGCTACCCTTTCCTGGCACCTGTCGATGTCGTTGCACTCAACATTCCCGATTATATCAACATTGTCAAGCACCCGATGGATATGTCCACCATTGAGCGAAAGTTGAACGAGGGCGAGTACGAGAACCCCGACGAGTTTGAAGGCGATGTCAGGCTTATGTTTAATAATTGCTATCTCTATAATCCTGCCACTTTACCCATCCATAAAATGGCGCGTGACTTGGAAAAGGTCTTTGATGAAAAATGGGCGCAGTTGCCGCCAGCACCTGAGCCAATCCAAGAAAAAATCAATTATCATGATGAACAACATGTAGAGGAAGAGGAGGAAGAATCGGACGATGATGGTAAGTTGTAGGGATGGGGTTAAAATGAGATGGAGAGAGTGAACTGACCATTCTCCAAAGATCGAGATCACAAAATTGCAGAATTAGAACGTCATATCGCTACTATATCCCAACAAATAGCATCCATCAAATCATCAAAAAAAAAGAAGACGGTCGAAAAACCCGCACGTCGCCCAAGCCGCCCTACCAAAGATAAAAAACAAGTGCGTGAAAAGAAGAAACGAACCAATAACAATCATAGCAAAAAAACCAATCACACAGCCAAGAGAAAGCCCGTGGAGAAAGAGCCTGCCGAGTTTACATTTGATCAAAAGAAGGATTTAAGTGAGCAGATCAATAACTTGACAGGTGACCGATTAAATACAGTGGTGAATATTATCCAAAACTCGATGCCAAACTTGGATGGCGTAAGTACTTGTTTGATTTGGTAGTGTATATGATATTAATATATGAGGGTGTTTTTATAGCAAGGTCAAGAGGAGATTGTGTTGGATATAGATTCACTTGATCGAGGCACTTTGCATCAGTTACATGAGTTTGTGACGGGCGAGAAATTAGTTGCGTCAAGCAAATCGTCACCATTAAAACGTCAAAGAACACAATATAATCAAGTAGATAATAATCGTAAGTTTCGTGATACTGGGTCATATGCTGGTAAATTTATCCTTGCGTTGTATATAATATATACTGAAAATTTTATTTGCAAGTAGATAGCTCAAGTGGAAGTGAATCCGATAGTGATTCTGGCTCAGACTCTGATGACAGTGGAAGTAGCTCTGATGAGATGTAGATACCAAATTACCCTTTCCCCCTCCTCTTTAACCGTCTTTCATATGCCTTTTATTCTCTCACACACTTCTCCTTTTATCTCCCCCTCTTGTTTTTCCTCCTTTTTTTTACCCAAAGTATAACAAAAAAATTTAATACATATTTAACGTTGACTTGGTGATTGAGCTTTCTCTCATCATTATTATCATAAAAGAAAAATGAAATCAAGAAAGAGGGTAACAAAAAATAAAACAAGTATAACAATATAATAATAGTGATACAAAAATATCCGTTCTTTATACGCATTTCAAATTGTTGGTAAAGTTTCTTAATAATTAAAGTGCAAAAGGGAGTTTTAAAAAGCAATGGCCAGTGCTACGTGATTCCGTTCAATAACACCATCATTTTTTACCAAACAAATATTATATAAATCTATTTTTATATAAAATACCTCCCCTTTTGTGAAAATTATGCTAAACTATAATTGTTATTTCGGGTATTTTCTTGGAATTAATCTGACGTTTTAATAGCATCACGCCGTGTCATTTTGTGCGTGGTTATTCCATGTAGTTCAATAGAGTGAAATATAAACAGCACTTATTAATGAAAAGAAAGAGAGAGAAAGTAAAAATAAAAAAAAAATAGGCCCATTGTTATTAATATGTAGCTGGTATGCATTGTGACTGCCTCAGACCAACCTCAATCATCATCAACCTTTTCTATAATTATATATTTATCCATTTTATCTCTCTCTCTCTCTCTCTCTCTCTCTCTCTATCTTTATTTTTTCCATTCAAAAGTGAAATACCAAAGATGGCAAAGTCAAAAAGACGCCAAAGAGGACAAAACAACCACGGCAGAGGTGGTGCACAGCCTAACCAGTTTCAGCCACTAAATATGTTTTTTGGTGGTGCTAATAACGGTTATTCTGCTATTCCTAATAACGAAAACACAACTGATAATAGTAACAATAATGTGAGTTTGATGTGTGTAAAGAATAAAGTGTAAAGTGATGAACTGCTAAATGGCCAAAACGAATGCGTTTTTAGCAGGAATATTTCGGACGAGATGGACCTCGTTACATGTCACATTCGCCATTGCCTCTCGATGCAAATGGAGTTGCCATCAATATGCCTACCAATGGCAGCGTGACACCTGTACAGTATCATTCCGATAACGAAACGAGCAGCGAATCACGCATGAATTCAGTTGAAGTGGATGTGTGTTTCCCTACGCCCAACAAGAAGGAAGAAGGTGGCATTGATTTCGAGTCGCTTGAGGAATTTGTCACTAGTGAGAAAAAAGAACTGGCGGAACGCAGAGTGGAAAGTAAAAGCCATCGACGTAGATTGTCGACAATGGGGAATGCCGATGGTAGAAGATATAGCATGTACGGTGCTCGTATGATGGTAAATGGCACTAGAAAATAATAATATACTTTTTTGTGTATATAAACCTTGCCTCTCTCTTTTTTTTTTATGTCAGAACACAGGTTCAGATGAAACAGAAGCTTACCGTGTGACATTTTATTCGCCATCAGAAACATCAACCATTCACTCACGAACCATCAGTGAAATCCCAGATCAAAACAAAGCAAGCCTAACCGACATGCTAAAGCGAGGATGCTTTTGGATCGATATTCAAAATCCTACCGATGAAGAGATGAGAGCATTGGGTAAGGCTTTCCGCATTCATCCTTTGACAATCGAAGATATTAGCATGGAGGAGCAACGGGAAAAATGCGAAGTATTTATGAATTATTATTTTGTTTGCTTTCGAAGTTTCGAGCAAGACGAATTTTCTGCAAATTATATGCAACCTTCTGCTATCTACATCATCATTTTAAAAGAAGGCGTGCTTACCGTAAGTATTTTTTATTATTATCATTGTTATTATACTTTATATTGAAACCAAGTCTATGAACCAGTTTCATTTTCGATCCATGCCTCATCCTCACAATGTTCGCAAAAGAATTAAACAGCTAAGGGACTACATCAACGTTACACCAGGTACATAAAACAAGGGAAGTAAACAAAACATGTGCTTATTTATTTACTCATCTTGTAGATTGGATTTGTTATGGTATATTGGATGATATAACCGACTCTTTTGCACCTCTTATACGTGCAATTGAATTCGAAGTCGATTCAATTGATGAACTCGTATTGATACTAAAGGAATCTGAGCAATCAGACATGTTGAGACGCATTGGCTACTGCAGGAAACGTATGATGGGTTTACTACGCTTACTAACTTCAAAAACAGATGTTGTAAAGACATTAATTAAACGAGGCGAAATCTCGCCTGAAGAAGGAACGCGTCCTGCTTTGAGTAAAGAAGTGGCTCTATACCTCGGCGATGTACAAGGTAAAAATACATGTAAGCAATGTCATAACACTTGCTAATCAATACCAATAGATCATATTATATCACTACTCTTATCACTTAATCATTATGAAAAAATCTCTTCCAGATCTCATTCAAATTATCTGGCGCAAATATCAATTGAAATGACACAAACAAATAATGAAATCAATGACGTATTATCGAAATTGACAGCCTTGGGTAGCATTCTGGTCCCAATGAATCTTGTTACTGGTCTTTGGGGTATGAACGTACAGGTGCCCGGTCAGTACCAAGAGGATCTCACCTGGTTCTGTGGTATCATGACTTCTATACTCGCTTTCTGTATCATTTCTACCTTATTAATGAGATATTATAATATTATCTAGAAGGACAGTCGTTTTATTTTATATCTTGTGTATAATTTCTATGCATGTACATTTCTTTTTCATTAGAAAAAGTAACCTTCATTCATCATTATGATTTTATAAATATGATAGCGTAAACTTCAAAAACTTTATTATATCACGTGAAATAAACTTTTCTAAAGAAACGAGATAGTGCAATGTAATTCTATCAAGGGCTTCCGAGTCCCACTCAGTCTTGATCAAAAGAAGCAAGTCTATTATTACAACAAGTGATTTATATTTAATACGAGATGCAGCATTTAATTTACACAACTTTTTACTCAAGCACACATGTGTCACACTGAAATCAAAAACGCAGGTGCGACCTTCAAAATAGAGAATGTGCATTGTAGGTTTCGGGTAAAGCTATGTTCTGTAACACGAGAACTTAATGTTTTTTTTCTAAAGTTTCAAGTCTTTGAACCTTTTTTTACACTACGTATATCCTCCTCTTTTACTTTCCTTCAAGACGAGTACCTTCATTTTTCACTTCTACTTTTTTAGTATTACTTTTTTTATAAAGTGATTATATATCGCTTTTTTTCTCTTCACCATTTTCTAAGCAACCAAAGTTTTTTTTATATGCAAAAAGCTGAAATTTATTTTTATGTGCAAAAAGTATAATTTTTATGTTTTTAAATAAAATTGGGATATCTACAGCTTATGCCAGAAGTATGTAGGATGGGGATTTTTTTGGAATATAAATAAACAAAGGCTTTTTTTCTAATAAATTAAAAAAGAATAATTCATTTTTTTCTCTATTTTGCCTTTAGGAGGGATAAGTTTTTTTAAATGGATTTAAGCAAGGGCGGCATCACCAATGTCAATGGGGAGAGGAGGGATAGCAGCACCTTCACGGACACCATAGAGACGGAGACGCTTAAGACCACCATCAGGGATAATAGTGATCTTGGCGTGGGTAAAGGCCTTGTCGGTGTGGGGGAGGTCAAAGTAGAAGACGTCGTGAGGACCAGTGGATGCGGGCTCGATCAAAGTGGTCCATTCAGCATCAGCGGCAGGAACTTCTTGGTCAGTGACGGTACCGGACAAGACGATCTTGTGGGGGTAGTTACCGCAGTAGTGAGAGGTATCAACAACGGCCTTCAAGATGTGACCCTTGGCACCGAGACGGACAGTGACATGGTCGGTGTGTCCAGGGGTACGAGAACGCTTGGTTTCCCAACCGTCACCCATGTTTTGACCACGACCGGGCAACAAGATGTTAGAACCGGGAGTGTAGTGCTGGTTGGAGCACTCAACGGCACGACCACCGTTACCGCAGAAAGCAAGATCAACAATGGCGCTAAACAAACAAAAATCTCTTATCAGTTATTTTGTTGCATTTTGATAAGCTTATCATAACTTACTTCTTGTCCTCGGGCCAGACGGGAGAGACGTTACCGTAGGCACGGAAACGGGCAATACCACCATCGGGGATGTTGTTAACACGGAGATGGGTGAAGACGGGGGTTTCCTCATCCAAAACGAAGACGTTGTGGCAAGAAGGAGGGAGCTCAACCTTGGGGAGGATGTTGACCCACTTGATGTCAGCGGATTCAGCATCACCACCGATAGGGACGACAGCAGCATCAACGGAACCAGCAGGAGCTTGGTTACCAGTGAAGTAGTGGGTATCGATATCGAAACCCTTGAAGGAACCGGAGAAACCGAGCTTGATGATACACCTATACAATCAATATTGTTATTATCCATGTTTTTTTTGTTTTGCTTATTTTTCTCTTTTTCTTTTTTTAAAATTCCCATTTTTTTCCTGGGGATTGGTTTTGAATCCCCTTCTTTTGATCCACTTTTTTTCCCCCAACACCTCTTCTCCGTTGTTTCCAATGATAACTTACCAATCGTAATCGGGGTTGTGACGCTTGGTCTCCCAACCGTCCATCCAGGCACCGGTATCTAATGTGATGTAAAAAAAGAATGAATCGGTAAGTAACTCGGTTAAGCGCACGAGAATGGTCATAACTTACCAACGAAGCGACCAGGGGCGTGGATTGGAGGGGCAGGGTTGATCATGTTGGTGGCAGGAGCAAAGAACTCGTTGGTGACCTTGACAATGGTGGAACCAAGAGCAGAGGAAGCAAGATCTATTATATATCATATATCATGTAAGTAAAAAAAGACAGTTCTCTCTCACTTTTGTAAATATAAAATGTATATTTACCAATGCATTCACCGAGAGGGGAGGACTTCAATTGGTCAAATTCAATCTTTTGGTAAGCAGCCATTGTTGTTATTAATATCAGAAGAAGATATGTGGGGTTGAAGATTTTATTTTTCTCAAAAGTATGCGTATATATATATATTTTTAAAACAAGATGGAGTTGCAAGTCACTCAGCTGTATTGACCAATCACCAATAGGCTGTAAAGTATAATATATTATACTCCATGCTTTTAAAAAATATACCCTCTTCTCAGACGATGTCACATGAGCTTCTCGGGATTTTATTTTTGCTTAATTGTTTTTTATAAGGAACCCTAAAACAACATGCAAAATGTTTTATGAAAGGGGGACTTGTTCAGGATAGCACAACTCTTAACTGAAATGGCGTCTTCTTGCTCGATATTGTTCCATTTGATTATATGTATGTGATATAGAAAGTATACATGTATTCATGTAGTAAAAAAATGATAAATAGAATGCTTTATTTTAGTTTTTTTTAATTCTAAAAGCGAACTTTCCCGACGTTCGGAGTAGCATTCAACTTGCTCCATTAAACTTTCGTTAACATCACCTCTGTTGAATTAAGTGATTTAAGGTAACTAACCTTTCTGTTCCCGATTCCTCCTGCACCTCTCCCTTCTCTTAATATAACATATTTAACTTGATTCAATCGATTACAACGTCCCCTTTTTTCATATGGAAACATTTTTCTGATAATAAAAGAAGAGGGTATTTTATCATTCAGATATGTTTATCAACTGATAAGTCATCCAAACAAATGATAAATAGAATCAAATATGAATAAACAAAGGAATGTAGGAAAAAGGATGTCCACCTATACATCAAAGCAAAAAAAGGAAGGACACCTATACCATTATACTTAAAAAGGTAATAACTTCATCTAGTGTGCCCATGAGCATGAGTATTATTTCGAAAAGCTATCTTTTTTGTATTTTTTAAGATTTTGATTTGTTAAAACGTGAGAACTAATCAGTAAATAAAAACACCGTCGAAAAAAACTGGGGAACATCATTCATCGTCACCGATTACACAAGGGAATGCGTTTTAGGTAATTGAATGCAAACTTGGTCCCTTTTCTTTCTCTCTTTTCTCTTATATTCTTTCTGTTTATAGATTTTGAGTATTCAAATAAAGCATATTTGTGTACATTGTTCCTCATATGGACTTGTGCGTTATTCAGAAATGAAGTCCTCTATTGTGATATCCAATCAAATTCAAAATGTATAAGCTATAATGAAAATAACAATTACGTTTTTATTTTGTGGATTTGAAATAACGGCACTTGCAGCAAAAAAACATATGAAAAAAGATATTTATGACGTATTTTCAGGACGGTAGCCAGTGCCCTCCTTGTACAACAGCTAATATGCATTTGGAAAGGTAGAAGAATAAAAAAAAAAATATTCATTGAAAGTCAGCATAATTTTCAATGGTAAGCAGAAGTGCTACGATTTCAAAAAATCTTTTTATCAACGTAATGCCCTTTTTTCAAATATACGCTTGTATAATCTCATTAAAGGGTATATTAGTAGGGTCTACTATTGGTTGATCTTTGTTACTATTCAACAATAAAAAAGTGGAATTTCAACTGTACCAGGGCATCTGAAACACTTTAATATTTTACAGATCGAGAAAAATTAAGATTCATCAAAAATCAAGAGGAAAGAGATCACGAATACTACCTTTTACATTGTACAAAGAATTGCCTAAAAAAATAGAATAAAAAAGTTAAATTAAAAAAAGAAGGAAAAAAAAAAAAAGCATTTTGATAAGATATATTCCTACAGAGGAAGACAGGGAGACATAGTGTAGAAAAAAAAAGTCGTAAGTGAATACACTAAAAGGTATTTTCGTTTCTATAAAAAAAAAGAGAGTTTTGTAAGATGATAATCTAGATTATAGCTTGGTTTCTCTATTCGAAGTATCTTTTTTTTTGTAAAGTATATAATGACACCTATAATTATGCTATTGGCTGGAATCTCTTTGTGGCTCATTTCTCCTTATCATTGCAAACATCTTTTTAAAACTCATCTTACTCCAAGACGCTTTTGGTTACGTCTCACAATTATGCACTATGCCAAATTTATATTCATGGTACAGAAATTTGGATTGAGAGATGGTAATACAACATGGAATTGTAGAATCTTTCTTTTGGTTCCAGTAATCAGGTACGGATTATCCATATGTGATGAAGACAAAATATAATTAGCTTTTTCAGATATCTACTATATCCTAAGTTATTGGTATCATATTAAATAAACTATATCATCATTTGCGCCTATTTGATGTATTCAATTAAATTGAAGCTGTTTTGACATTTGTTCAAAATATTGATTTGCATTTTTCCCCATTTTCAGTCTTTGCAATTTAAGAAGAAAAAGCGCAAACTGATTCCGAAAATGAATTAAAGACTCACATGTGTTATTTTCACCAAAAGCTTGATGAGTGAATTTATTTCCATGGCTTTCACCAAGAAGAAGCAAATTGAGAAATTAACATTCATAAAATACCAAAGCATGGAATCCAAAAGTTACTCCGTTTTTATAATTCGGCAAGTATTTCTACAATGAACTTACTCATGAGTCCTAAAGATATGCGCTATAATAAAAAAAAAATGGTTATCCGTCATACAATGATGCCTAAAGCTCACTCTTTCAAGCCTACTAAACATGTGAATCAATCGAAATAATTAGTCTACATTGAAAATACCCACAGGCAAGACTACGATATATAATATATTTTGTTGAATCATGATTTTGATTTTGATTTTCATGATCATGAAATCTAGAAATGTGCTTCCTTGAGAAACAACGACATGTTTGGTCCCCTTGATTTGAATATAAGCAAGTTCTCTTTTTTATAAAAGTAATTGCATTCACAAAAAATGTTGTCAATTTCTAACCAATGGAAGCATGTCTCTTGGCTCTACTTTTGGTATATAATTTATGCATTACTTTTTTTTGTAATCAAGTATTAGCAAAATGAAAACTGCCGTCCTTTTTCTGTAAAATATAAATTTATCATTATCCATTATCATGTTTTGTCTTTATTTTGACTTATATTTTCTCTCTTCTATTTCTCTTTTATCACTTATATTCCACATTAAGGATCCAATTCGACTCAAACAATTGGACCATAACTATTCTATATTAATTAGTATTCACACCAAGGGTTCCATCAATTAAAATGATAGAATAAAGTAGTATCACTTCCTTTTCAGTTGTTATATATCTACTATATGGATCATGTCGTATTTTGACTTCTATCAATAATACATTTTATACTTTCGACCTAATCTTTTACTTCCAGTATTACGTCATATATCTTGAGTTATCATTTCCATCTCACTTATATTTTATCATCATCTACTCAAAGTTTTGGCTCTTTGATACTAACAAGATCTACCTTTAAGATTAGAATAATAGAACATTGATTTGAATCATTTGTTATTTTATAATTAAATTTCTGTACCACAGCCTGGTGCTCATGAACGAACTATATTGAATAATTAAAAACACCTATTCAATCGACCAAAAGATTAGAGTTCTTGATATATTTATTAAGAAATTACATAAAAAGCAAATGATACAGTGGTCTCTCGATAAATTTCCACTTCAAAGTACAAGGTATATGTCGAATTTATCGAGGAATCACTGTAAGAGGCTATTTTGATTGAAACTTCAGGTTTTGGACGGGTCTCACTACCCAGATATCCAGTCTGTAATAAACTTTATTCAAAGAAAAATAAAACGAGTATTATGCACACATATCTAGAGAGGGAGAAGAGCCCTAGAGAGGGCTTGGCATGACTAAAGGCATAATATCCTTTGTATAGAAAGCACGTAAAGTACACTAGTTTGGATGACACCACTATATAAGGACAGGGACATAATAAAGTGAAAACCACATGGAAGAAACAAAAAAATGATAGAAAACATCAGCAATGCCAAGCATAAACTATAAACACCTCAGGCAACTATATATTAAATCCATTCCCCTTTTTGAAGGAATTTTTCTTTTCTTTTCTTTCTTTTTATCAACAAATATCGTTCGAGATTTTTATTAAACGTCGTATAAAGTTTAAGTTTTTTTAAATTCTTTTTTAGATTAAAAAGTCAGGGGATGATTTTCTTTCAATGCAAGTTTTCCAAAAAAGAAAGTTTTACTATTTTAGAATGCGCTTTGACAATAAACACATTGTGTTAATGCATATTCCTATTCAATATTTTTTTATGCTTTAAAAGTAGCGAAATCAAAAGTAGGCTATTGGGATGAGGTTCTGGTATAATATAACTACCAGTTTAATTAATGGATTTATTAAGGTTGATCTTTTTACTATTACTTACAAAGCTACGAAACATAAAGCACCAACAATTCGGAAGCGGAAGTAAAGGAAAACTTATTAAGTTTTCTTATTCTCCATCTCCCCCACTTTTTATCTTCAACATTTATAGAAGCCTGATGATTTTTTTTACAATTAAGCGTTTATTTTTTTTTATTTCAAGTATCCTTTCTCGACGTGTATATATTTGCATTAATGTAGTGTAATGAACCTTTGGTGTATTATTTTTTGGAGTGGTTGTTCGAATAATACATATATGCAAGCTTTGCTTAGTCATTGCTTAATTATATTGTAGCATAGAACGAAAAGACGGGGATTATTTTCAAGAGGAGATGCTTATTATGTTGGCTTTTCATGTAGAAAATAAATGAATAACCTACAGTTTCTACATATTTCAATAACCTATAA